>VXAA01004602.1:0-13284 GCA_013399115.1 Anseranas semipalmata | reverse complement strand
GGCCCCCTGCTCGCCCGGCCCTTCCCCTGCCCTGCGCGGCCTCAAGATGTCGGCGGCGCGCGGGGACAGCCCGAGCGGGGGCCGCCGTGGCCTGGGCGGGCCTGGGGCTCGGTGCGGGGCGGAGGCGTTGCCCCGCGTGCCGGGGCTGCACCCGCGGGGCCGAGCCCCAGTGCGCCCGAGGGGCTGCTCGTGCCTACACAGTGGGGCAAAAGAGCAGGGCAGTGGTGGAACTGGGCAGTCAGCTCCAACAGAACTGTGTCTGGTGGATGTTCACCTACGTACGAGGAGAAGCAAATGTGTTACTTCGGGAGTTATCCTCCTCGCTATCAAATAAACTGAAGGTTAATTAATACCAAAGACTGCTCCTAATGAAGTTCCTCAGAGTGTTTGCTCTTAGCATTAATCCAGTCCAACTGATTCATATCTATAGTGTTGTAAAGGTGTAAAAAGTATTTCAAAGTATAGATCAAAGAATACATGTATAATTGGATTTATAGAATCATATTCATTTTCATTAACATTTTCAGTGTGTTTACATTCATGGAATACTTTAAATGCAAAGACCATTCTCCGGACTGGAAAAGGCTGTTTCGTGAAGGCTCTGATCCTGGGGTGGCCAACATTTGCTTTTCTCATTTGATTTGCTGGCTGAGCTGGTTCATTGTTTTATGGGTGCTTTATGCTGGTGGCCGATCATAGCCACAGAATTGTTATGAAAATGAATTGCCATGGCATGCAAAGCACTTACAGCTGTGGTTCTGCTCACCCAGAATGACTTCCCAATACCGGCGGCAGCCACACAAAATGGGCACAACAATCCCAGCACGTTACCTGAAGCGCTGCCTGCAGCTGCCTGGCGAAGCTCGCACAGATGGGCCCTCGCGCGGGCAGCGCCGGCTGCTAATCCCGGCTCCCGACAGCATTAGGGAGCGTGTGCCGGAGCCGGCGCCTGTCCCACCGGAACGTGCTGCTCGGCAGCCCCGGGAGCTGCAAATACCTCTGAAGGACACAGCTGGCAGAGGGCAGCAAGCACAGATGTGCCTCTCTTCACATAGGCAAGGCTTTAAAGCAGTGACTGGTTAAGATATGGGCCACGTGTTCTCACAGTGCCTAAGGTAAAGTCCACGGCCTGTGCCAGAAGAGCCGTGTCCCCCCAGGTTCCTGTGCAGCCACGTCCTTCCCTTTTATTTCAGGGACTTCTCTGAGCCGCTGCCCTGCTCCCAAGGTTCCCACCACTCATCCCACCCACACTAGCACCTCTGCTCAGTTCTCCTCAAACAGGGAACGTGGCAGGAGGAGGATGCTGGAGAGCAGAGCTGCAGTGACAGCTGGGCCATCAGGACGAGGACCAGAGGGCGAGCGCTGGCTGTGCAAAGTTCCCGCACATCCCTGGCTGCGGCCACTCTGACCTGCAGCGCTCCCGTGTCCCAGCGTGCAGCTCCCAGGCGGACCTCAGTCCTGAGCTGTGCCTCTCCACCTCACTGCTCCGCTTGCAGATCACTCTGCCCTCCCTAATCGCATCCTTCCTCATCATTGCTGGCCAGGATTCCTCATGCTGACAGCTTCTCCATGCCAAAAGCAGCACGTGATACACGTCACAACCATCAGGACCCCCCATTTCCTTGCAGCGTAAGCCCTCATGCTGATTCTGAACAACAACAACAAAAAAAACAGATTAAATTGATAGATGATAAGGTCTTCTTGCCTCAGAATAACAGGCTGACAGGAGGTCCCTGCATGCAAGCAGTTCTCTATACCTGCGCAGTAAAGAAGCACAGAGTGCTGGCTTAGCAACCCTTTATGTCTACACCGTGCTGGGTCAAGCTGTATACAACCTTCCATGCAAGAATAAACTCAGCCGTGCTCACAGGGTGCCCGTGGATGCAGACGCACGTAGGATCAAACCAGCCTCAGGTTGTGTGACCAGAGCAGGCCACGTGTCCTCTGCAGCCTGGCCCGCTGATCTGGCAGCAGAAAGCCTGGAGCCACTTCGCACACTGGGAACAACTGCACACCTCGGCTCTTCTCACAGTTTTCACAACAAATAGTCCTCCAGGCTTTGTGCAGTAATTCAGGATGGAGCCTTTGCTACCCTGAGGATTTGGGTTTTATCAGTGGGGCTTTGCAGAAGAGCCAGACGAGAGGATCAGAGAGGCTTCCCTCCTGGAAAACGGGGACTTTATGGGTTCCTTATGACCTTTCTAAGTCTGCTGTGCCATTTCCACAGGTGATAAAACACCACGAGTGGCTGCAGTCAGGAAATGCTGCCTGCACAGACAGCGACTCAGCCAGGAGCAGGCTGAGACATCGCTGCCTGCATGCACTCCCACAGCATGGCGGTGCCACGCTCCCCGAGCCGCTATCGCACTGGGCTGGGAGCCCCCCGACCCCAGCCCACAGGCGAATTCTTGCCCCTGGGCACCAGCACCCCAACCTCTGCAAAGGGGAGGCTGTTCTTGTGACAGTTTCTGAGACCAGGTGGGGATGACACAATCTCCATGCAAAATACATGTTATTTTTCTAATGCCTGATGAAAAGGGCATAACATTTAGTTTTAGCAAAGCTGCAACTGGGAATTTGCAAACTGACCAGAGCCCCGTAAATATCAAATGAAAAAATATATATATATGCACTTTATCAGTTCTCTGAATAAGCCTCACAAATATCCTTTTCTAAAGGACACATGCTGCAGGTCAGTGGGGATCAGTCTCCATTTGAATTCCTAATTTTTCAAGTTTTGATGGAAATCAGAATGAGTTGATTTATTCAAAATAGTACTGCCAAGCAGTTGGCCCTGGTGGCATCTGCTCTCCAATAATGCAAGCCTTCAGGATGGTGGTCATGGGCTCTCTTTGATCATTTGCAGCTATATGCTTTAATCAAAGCTACTCACCTTATTTCAGTCTCCATAGGGCAAGGACCAAAGGGAGACATAAATAATCTTCCATTTATATCTCCATAAAAAATAGTTATTCAAAGTGACGCCTGTCCCTGGACTTCTTTCATTTCACTCCATAGTCCAGTGTCAGGTCCTGGTTTCTCCCATTCTAGAGAAAATTCTGCAACTTTTACTCAGACAAAATATTTCTCAACTTTGATAGACCATGGCAAGCCCCATGCCACTAGAGTACATAATCTAGGCTACGTACGTGCTTCTCCTGCTGGGATATCTGTGGGCTTTCTTAATGTTCTGATTTATTTATTTGTAATGAAGTGAAACAAAATCTTTTTAGATGTCTCCAGTTTGTCCAGACCTTTCTTAATTCAAGTCCCATCCTCTGACATGCTCGAGGCACGCTCAGCTTTAGTCTGAAAATCTAATACGCAGCTTCCCAATCACGCAGCCAAGCCAGCAGCGGGTGCTACCAAGGCAGCTGCCAGCCCCAGGTGGATCCCTGGAGCACCCTGCTCCTTCCGTGGAGGCAGGGTGCCCCGGTAACTCACACCGAGCATCCAGCCTGCCTGGTGACCAAACAGCCAACTTGCTGTAGTTTCATCTAGACTGCATTTGCTTGACCCCCGCGCGTTGCGTGATTTGGGGTGGTAGCCAGGTAGGCGTCTGTGTCTAAGCAAGGCATTGAGGCTTCTGTGAGAGCGGGCCAAGGTCTAGTCGAGTCAGTCGATAGAGCCTGGCAGTGCAATTCATCAGCACAAACGCAGGGTGAAGTGAGCTGTGTCCTGAGCTTGGTTGGCTGTATTGACCAGGTCTCTGCCTGCTTAATGAGGAAAACATGGCTATACTCAGTCTGGAATGCCAATTATGTTTCAGTGCTCTGAAAATACGACTGGGAATCCCATAGTCAAACATCTGCCTGCCCGCAGGCTGAGTTTTTCCCTTTGAATTCTTTGTGGCACTTAGTTATTGCCTCGCTGGGCTTGCACCCCCCTAAAACACAGACACGCTCGTGCTCACAGGCAGGGGTCTCACTGCATTTAGATCGCTGTGCTTCAGCCCCAGGTTTATCTTTTACAAAACTGAACCATGGTTTAGCAAATCTGTTCTTGATTAGGGCAGCATAGTAAAACCCTTGTTCCTAGGGAATCCAGGGAATGGAAATGTCGTGTCAAGTAAGGCACATTAACTGAAGTCCTAAAGACCAAAATGCAGGATTATCTTCCAGAAACACACTTTGACAAATTCTTCCACCTGCCACTCTTTCTAATGAAAAATTCTCCTATCTCGGTCCCTGTCAGTGTCCATTGTTTTGCCTTATTCAGACAGCTACTTCTAATTCCACTCTGGGGTGGGAAGAAAGAAAGGTGTGGAAAGAAGAACATTATTCAAAAATATCAAGAGAGATTTTATCTTTAATTTTCATTAGTCACATTCACAGGTCAACAAATGAGTCAAAGTCAGTTTCAAAGGTTTGTGCCGTTAGCCAAAGGGCTACCCTTTTTAGGGCTTCAAGACTAAGTGTACGTCTATGTGCTTATGCATGCGAAGACATACCTTCCCCATATGCGGACTCTCAGCCAAGTGTTATTTGTACAGCCACAGCCAGGGCTGTTTTAAGCATTTAGGAGCTAACAACAAGGTTTGTTTTAACACTTTAGTCAGGGGAGCTTTATATCCTAAAGACAGTAGGTAAAATATTTATTAGGAAGAATATCTATTTTTAACTATGATTTCATTTCTATTATTTATGCATGTGCAGCACATAGACTTCCCCAGTTGTCTCCTTGCAGTAAATGTGAGTCGGAGACTTGAGGCTGAGAGAGGGAATTGGAGCCTGGGGAGGCCGGCATCAGGAGGCAGGTGAGCAGGGGGCGGTTGCTGTTGTGTGCCAGATCCAATACACATCACAAAATGATTCATAAGATTGACTTTCCGCCTTGTAAAAGAATCCCAGTGACCTCCCTCTGTGAGGAAGAGAACTGGTGGGTATATTCCCACCACAGGCATGCTCTTCCTCGCTTGCTTCTCTAGATACACATGCACATGGGCAGAGAAATGCCCCAGCACAGTTGAGAACAAGAAGTTGTGGTATTAAACCTGCCAGATTTGGTGTAACAGAGCCCCCGTCTGCCTGCCTGCCAAAGGCCCTGTAGTACAAAGTACCATCCTCTGACCACTGCTGCTGCAACGCCTGCTTTCCAAGCAGCTTACCCGCAGCACGGGGCCGTGGTGGTGTCTCAGGAGAACAGAAAACCTGAAGCTTTCCTCTGCCAAGACAAGAAATGGCTGGAGAAGACTGAGGGCAGAAGAGGAATCCAACCTGGAGCAGAGGAAACCACCACTGAAAAACACAGGCACGCTGAGTCTCACTGCCTCCTGTTGCTCCCAGAGACCAAATCCAGATCCACGCAGGCGGCCACACAGCCCTGCTTGGCACGGGCTCAGTTCCTGCAGCGCGGGCGCCTCTTTAGCACTGTAAGGACAAATTTCCCTCTGGAAATCTGCTGTCCCCTGCCTTTGAGCGCCCCGGGGCCGACACCCAGGAGGCAGCAGCCGTGCTGCTGGAGGAGACACAGAGGGGACCTGGGGAGGGCTGGGGGTGGTGGCCGCAGCGCTTCATGTGCCAGTTGTTCCTGAGTGCCGCAGCCCCTGATGCTGCAGCAATGTGCTGGTGCGAACACACTCAGGCAGCCTCAAGATTGTGGGAGACATAAAATGGGTGTAAAGTTGTGTCGTAGTCAGGGGTGCCCCATTAGGAGTGTGATGGGATTCTTCTCCCGTTGAAAAGGCCAAAATAAATAGTAGGTCAAAAATCTCTCCTTGCCCTTTTAGTGGAAGAAATAGTTTGCCATCAGGGGAAATTTTTCACCAAGGAAAAGGGGAGAGAGAGAAGAGGTGATGCGGCGACTACAGCAGAAAATTCGGGAGTTCTGTCTTTTCTCTTTGCCACCACTGAACTACAAAAGGGCAAGTTTCTTGATGAATCAGTAGCTGTAGAGTTTAGTTAATGAGTGTATTTGACATTCTTGGATACAAGGTAGTGAAGAAGTTAGAAGTAATTTGGACTGTGAAGCAAAAGCTGCATTTCACCCCAAAGGTGACTTCAGTTCACTGACAAATGTAAAGATTTCTGCGTTCCTGCTTGTACTGTGGAGACTTAATGACCACTCCAAAGACTGACAAAAATTGGTTACTTAATGGAGATGTTTTTCTCATAAAGCCTGAGTGAAGCTGCACTCAATACGTTTGGGGATACGATAGATTAGATAGTTTGTAGAATCCGTTAATAGAGTTCTCAAAGCACTTCACTATCCATCTCAATGAAAGGCGTTATATAAATGTAAGCTCATTTGTTATCATTATCTTTCTTTGTCTCTTCGCAATCTGGATAATTTGCTAGGTTATCAGGCTATGTGTGTTTAAAAACACGATAGATGTAACCTCAGCAGACAGTCACTGGTTTTCTCATTCTTAAGAGCAGAAATGTTTCCTTAAACACTCTGTGGCGGTTATAGATCGGTATCAGCTCTGACTCAGCAACAGAACAACCCCAATACACTAGAAATAGAAGACAGTGAATTCTGCTGGCTCCTTCTGAGCTTGTCAAAGGCATTCAGACCAAATGTCCCATTTTGTGGCACACCTTTCTGCAAGCGCACCTTCCCACAGAGGGCAGGCTGGACTCGACATTCCCTTTAACCAGAACTGAACTGGCTAATAAGAAGTAATTCAGCGTTTTACAGGATATCGCTGGGAAGTTCTTGTACTGTCTTCTTCTTGAGCTTGGGAATCAGAAAGCTGTTTCATGGAGCAGCCTTTGGAAATGCCCAGCACAATGATGCAGAGATTGCTTCAGAATCTGAACCGCGAAGGTTTGGTTTTATGACGAGCAAAGAGGCAACAACCAAGAGACTTGGTCCAACCAAAACAAACCCTGAATGGAACATACAGCCTGGGTTGACCGATGCAATATTAACCACTAACGTTCTTTTACATTGGAAAAACCAAAAATCTCTTCCTATATCTAAGAAATGCAATTATCCATGGAAGCAGCATGTTTCTCTAGTCCTCTTTTTACTATTCCCACGAAATAAACCATCTGAAACCTTTTCCTTATGCCTAGGATATTTCAAACTCAAATTCCTGATACAAAGTGATACAATGACCAGCATTTATTTTGTAAGTCTTGGTGGGTTTCATGGCTGGTATGTTAGCTGCTGAAATTCCAGCAGGTTTCTAAGAAATAATGTGACTAGACTTATTATAATTAATGGAAGTGAGATGAATATATACACGAACTTCTCATTTACACTGGGGAACATCCATACAGCTGGAAAGTAAAGGCTTTTCAACATGGTAAAATAAGCACTACATAAATCTAATGTGTGAATTTATAGTACACTAATGACTTCCCATTAAACTGCTGATTGAACAGTCAGGATGTGGCATGAGAAGCTTACTCCACTTCCAAAGACCATGCCAAGAGTTTCTGTCCTTGGAAGCAGTGCAGCACAGCTAGCATATTCTGGGTTCACAATTTAACTTATTTTGCAATTCCCATGCAGAAAAGCCCTAAGAAGTAACAGCCTAAGGCAATCAGACCCCCAGACCACATACTGACAACGTTATCACTATGCACAAGTCAAAGCCAGGCACTGCTGATGTTCTCACGTTTCGGTGGCCTAAGACTCTAGAAGCAAAGTGCAAAGTGCTGTAACAAATGCTAAAAGAAATGAGCACCACTCCAGGTGTCCTGGAGCCCAGAGTTCTGTGAGTCTTTCACCTCCAAAAGACACGCTGATTCTGCTGCCCGTCCCAGTGCTGGCTGTAGCCTCCGCTGGGCTCCTGCCATTCACTGTGTCTACAGCCCGAGAAGCGCCAGCTCTACTTACCGGCCAAAACGTCTCCAGCTCCACTTACTGCCTGGAAGCAGCTTCTATGTCATTCCAGTTACACTTACTAGCTCTGCAGCTTCTTAAGCCTTAAATCTTGGAAGAGGAATCAATAACATACCCAGCCCTAATGGCATCCTTGCCAGCAGAGAATCTTCAATGTCATAAGAGCTCCTTTCCCCCACTAAAAGCTACACTTTAGGTAAGGGTCATGCCTCACAGCAGGCAAATGCAATGAATTCCTGTTGCATTATAGCATTTTTATCTATCCTGCCTTTAAAACCTTGCTGTGCTTTAACTCAAGTGTTCCGAACCATCACCAACACAAATACAAATTGACTTTGGCACCGGCAGCCAGCTCCCTTGCCCACCACCAAGGGCGCTCCCAGCTCCTCCCAGTGCAGGAGCAGGCGCCAGGGCAGAGCTCCCCGCCCAGGGCCCGCGTGTACCTGTGCCGGCACACAGACCTGCACAACACCGACAAGCTGCCCCCTGCATTGTGTGCACTTGGAAGCCCCTCCAGAGCCATCCTGCTGGCTGTCCATCCTCCCTTCAAATCCCTCCCAAAGGTGTGCACGGAGGCATGCCCAGCCTCCACATACATTAACATAATAAAGCAGAGAGCGTGGGAGAAAGAGAGCAAGAGGCTGTGAAAAATAATAAGTAATCACAGAAAGAAACTGGGGCACAACAGTGTCTCTGGCTTTTGATGTTTCCCTCTCATCCTGCCCTGCCTTTTCTCCTGTGAAAATGGAGCACTGCAAGGTGGGACGAGGCCCCGGAGCCGCGGGGACATGGGGCTGTTTCTGGATGGAGGCACTAGCAGGATTACTGATAAATATTGAAGCTATCAAAGAAACCTAAGGGATTTAGGAACCCACTCCCCATTATTATCCTCTCCATAGCAGGGGGGAGTGATCTTTTGCAGAGACCTCAAGCAAACACCAGGATTGCACTGGCTTCTGAGACACCCCATGCTGGTTACAAATTTCTCCTCCTTTGTTGGACAGGGAAAAAATTACAAGTGTGGTTTCCTATAATAAATGGAGGCACGGTTTGCCCCCTGCGGGCAGCCCCACGCCCCCCAGGCAGCAGCAGCGGGGCCAGACCCCGCTGGGGCAGGGAGCTCCGCGTGCGGCCGAGGGGCTCGCGCCCATCACCCGTCTGCCTCCTGCAGCAGGTAAATCCCAGAAAGCTGAAAAACGCCTTGAGGGATGGTCTTGGAGGAAAAGCTGATGGTTCCTCTGATGCGTGTGCGTATGTGCAGATAGGGATGGAAATTACTGTACAAATCAATTCCGAAACTGAGAGGCGGATGTGGGATGTTTTAAACCTGCCTCCATTCAAATCTCCTGCTTCGGAGTCACAACAAAACTTTCATTAACAAAACATGATACTGGGCCCTATTCCTCCTCCCGCCTCCCAGTTCCTGCTGTAGGACAACTCCGCTGACGGTAAAGAGATTTTTAATTTGGGCCAGCGTAAGGCAGTGGAAAATGCTGTCTGTGATCTCTACAAAGGCATTAGCATCCTCTCCTCAGGGACTGCCGGGCTCGCAGCTAATTCCCCGGCAGCCTGCACAAGACGCAGGCCAGCTCCTGCCCTACAGCCCCAGGGTACAGCATGCACTTCTCTCTCGGTCTGTGCCCCTCGGCAGTTACCGCCTTCTTCCCGCATAAACCAGACCCCAGGTCGGTGAATGGGGTGCAGTGAGAGTGGGGGACCTGGTAAGGCCCCTTCTGTGCTCATTTGCGGCCGCCAACCAGAGGCGCGGGTTAATGCTCAGTTCTGTTCTCAAAAGAAGAGCAAAGTAGCTGGCAGGACCCCAGCAGGACCCCGGCACTGACAGAGGCCAGGTGTGAGCGCTGCTCCCGTTCCAGCCCGTTGCATCCTGTGCAGGGAGCATCACCTGGAATCCGAGCCCCTTCTGCAGCTCTCCCTGCAATTTTGGCTAATGCAAGATCAGTCCTCAAGCAGCCAAAATGGTTTCTCTGCTACACTTTTAAGGGAATGCTGCAGTTTTAAACCACAAATTAAATTTTTAATGAAACTTCATAACTGTTGTACCCAAATGTAATGTAATATTGATAGGAGCTGTGCATCCAGCTAGCATGAGATTGCCCTAGAAAGCTTTTTAGGATGTTATGCAATATATAGCTAAATTAATTATTTGTAATGAAAGGACCTGTGTCCCTATAGCATCACTGAGACATACTAGTACAAAGAACACACTTTTCATTCTCACTGGATGTAAATGTCAGGCAATTTAGAAGGAAAGTGACTTTTGAGATGGGAACAACAAAAGAAAGGGAAGGAAAAAAGGGGAGAGATCGAATGTGTGAGTGAGAGAGGGAGAGAAACAGAGAGGGAGAGATCTGCAAAGAAAGACTGCAGCAAAATGCAGCAAATTTCAGAACTCCAGTCCAAAGTGTTTGTCTGTTACAGGAGGGAATATTCTGCCTTACAAACAGTGCGTTTGCACTAGCTACACACCATGCTCAGGCTGTTCTAATGAGATCTGTAAATTTTTGAAGGCGTTAAAAAAAATGATTTTGCATAGACGCTATTCTCCAGACTTAAGCACGGAGCAGCTCAGAGGGGTGTGCTCATTTCACGTGTCTCATCTGGCTGCACAAGGCAAAGGGATTTGGGAAGCACCCTGCTGCCTCCACACGCGGCACCCACACGGACGGCGGTGCCGTCGTATGACCAGAGGTCCTGTCCTTGCTGTGGCCTCCCTGAGAACAAGCCCTGGTATTAGAAACCAGCCTCATCCCACTGCCAGGGCCGGCTCTTGGCACGCTGGGGGTGCAGCCAGGAGGGGGCTGCAGGGAATGGCCCCCTGGGGACCTCAGACGAGGCGGGCACAGCGAGTGGCTCGGCTGCCTACCAGCCAGAGGCACAAACAAAAGGAGCTGGGTTTCTCGCTCAGTGAAGTCTACCCATTACTGTTTCCCATCACAAAGCTGTCTCCATCCCATAATGGATCATATTGCTCCCACTGCACAGCGGAGACGTAACTGCGGAATCAGCATTCCCCCACAGGAGAATGGTTTGTGTACAGCAGGCTTCACAAACAGGAGAGAAAGCTTCCACTCCCTGCTCCCTAGGGCTCCAGCTCCTGGGATTAAAGAGATTTGTCCACTTTAAAAATGTCCTTTATGCATTTGTAGCTCTGCTGTGCTTACACAAAGGTTAGCTTTGGACAGATTGAATATTCACGTACTGCACCTCTGCACTGGACAACTGGCAAAGGGCACCGGAGAGCCAGGGCTGCTGGTCCCTGGGGGGAGCACCCTGGGCCAGCTGAAATTATACGTGTCCATCACTAATACAAATGTGCCTGCTGGCTCCTGTTCAGAACCAAATCATCTCCAAGGGTCCCTGATAGCTGTGCTCAGCTCTTTTCATCTACAGAGTGATAAATCAGCTAGCTACAGAGAAAGCTTTGGAGGAGGCAAGAGAAGAGTTAAAAATAATAGGGGCTCCATTATTCCATTATACCCATACAGCTCCTAAATCTGTAAAAGCAATAACGGATCCTACTGCATGATTCAGTGATTCTGGATAAGCTGAAATCTTGATCATATTTTCTCGTTCTTTCTTCACATTAGGAGACACAGGGGTTATTTTGCTTATCTATTGTAGTGCAGCTTTGTTGTTTTTTCCTATCTAGGTATTTATACGGTCTCCATCACCATAGTATCGGAGTGTTTATTTTACTGCACCTGTCACCTTGGTCTCATCTCAGCATAATGTACTGTGGATGACAAAAGATTCCTAGTTAAATTGGTTCAGTGACATGAACAGCTTTGTCAATACCATGCAGATGTTAACAGAAGTGGGTACCAATTCAGCTGCCTCTCAGACCAGTTTTACACTGGTGTAATCGTATTGCCTGCAGTAACATTATTTTTAGTTTGCATTCCTGCCTGTGGCAGAAGAATTGGACCTGCAGTCTTTTCAGCCTTTTCCACAGCATCCCCACTTCCAAGGGAAAGAAAAAAAACAGCACAGAAAGGGAGAGTGGCCCAGAAAACCTCCCCTGTCTGTCCCCCTCCTTAACTTGCATCTGCTCCAGCCTTGTTGCATTCAAATGCTGTACAGCGCAGAGAGCAAAGAGGAGGAAAAGCAACTGGTGCCATAAAGCCAGAAGTGAAGAACCTAGTGGGAAATGCAGACTTTTCCCAGAAGGTCCTGAAGCAAAGCACACGGCACCACAGGTGAGCTCCTCCCGGGTTTAGCAGCTCCGAAGCCTCAGGAAGGCCACAGCTAATGAGTGTCTGTGACCCCACAGACCGCGTAAGCGTTGGGACAGTTGGGATGGAAGACAACAAAAGCGCTCCAGGAGCCCAGCGCGGGCACTGCAGAACCGCAGGCACCTTCCCAGGCTTCGTGGCCACTTTGTCCCAGTGCTGCGCCCGGTTCCCCGGGCTGGGCACCAGTAGGTGTGCCCAGCTGCAGTAGAGAGGGGCTTTGGCAGCTTTGCCATACGCTTTCTGCTGTGCCCCATGACAGCCTGAAGCCCCTGGGTTTGGCCACGAAATGCCGCTTTAGCTGTAACCCGCAGAGTTGTGCCGGATGAGGAAAGGGCCTCCCTGGGGCAGCTGAGAAAGCCTGTGAGAAGGCAGCACTTTATGCCACAGTGGTGTGTCACAAAACTCTCGGGGCTAGGCAAACGCTTGCAGCAGGAAAGGCACCACACTGAGTCACAGAGCAGTCACCGGGCTGCGAGCGGCGCCCGCGTGCGCCAGCTCCTGGAGAGGGCTGGCTGGGCCTGCGTTCGAGGGCAGAGAAAAGGGGAAAGGGCCACGAAGCGGCTATTTGGCAGCTCCACGGACTGAAGGACAGACCTTGTATTTTACTGACCCACTTCACTAATCAAAATTAATTGCTTCATATTTCACAGGATAACTTGGCATTATGTAAATACTCCAGCCATATGGACTGCTGCAGTGCAGATTTGGTAGGGCAGGCGCTGAACTGGGCTGAAAGGACCAAATTCACCCATGCTATACTCAGAGGCGCATCGGCCCAGGCACTTTGCAGGCTCAGCCCCTCAGCACTTCGGGTGTTCCCCAGCACAGAGCGGGGGCGCGGGTAAAACCAACAGGTGGGAGAGTCCCGGGGGCTGGGGCTGCGGGGGCCCGGCCCGCTCGTGCTCGGCTTCCCTGGCCCAGGGAAGGCTCTGGGGGCCAGCCGCAGGGAGAAGCCGCACGCTCGCTGCTCCGGGACCGAGGAGGAATCAGCCTTGGCTGAAGTGTGGGACATGAGAAAGGCGGCGATTCTGCTGGCCGCTGCCCCCACCAAGGACAGATCCAAACGCTACCTGGGGATTTTTTTTCCTTATTAAAAAGAAGAAAAGAAGCAATTGCCCTCCTGTGCCCGCACCAGCGCCTCTGCACCGACATCACCGCGCTGCACCTCGCTCCCGAGGACACGGGGTTGTGGGCTCACAGCCAGAGCCCGGCTGGCACCACGGGACTGCCCCCAGCC
>VXAA01004601.1:132592-187525 GCA_013399115.1 Anseranas semipalmata | reverse complement strand
GGGGGCGAACTGATGATATTTGCTTTACTTGTGGATGCTGCTATGTCATGTTTCCTCCAGAAGGAACTTGCTGGGGCTGGGAGCTGCTCTTCCTCTGGGGAGCCACTGGCCCTCCATGTCCCAGCCCCAGGGTGAGCAGCCTCCCAGCTGCAGGGATGAGCAGGAACAAGTGGGACAGCCTAGTCCCGCTGAGCACAGCAAGGAGTTTGTCCACTGCTGGAAAGAGTAGGGGACAAACAGAGAGCAGGGTGTTACAGGAGGCATGAAGAAAGGCTGCAGAAGGACTCAGAGCAGCATTTCTGCAGGTTTACAAATGCAACATACTGGAGCCAAGTCTGGAGGACAGCACTGATGTGCATGTAGGTAGAGGTTTAACAGGATCTTTCAGTTCTATCTTGTCTTGCCTTGGCATTTTGAATTGTATCTACTCTATTCAGGTGGCTGCCATTTGTGTCTAAATACAGACATCATTTATGGCTAAGTACACCCTGACTTCTGAATTTAAAAGTCCCCTTGGTCTTAGAAAAATGTTTGCAGTTTTACCTCAAATCTTCTGGTTGTGAAGATACTCAGAATCCTAATAAGAGCTTATAAACTTATGGAAGGCTTGAGGGACAATATCTTCATATAAATGAAGATCCAAATATATATTTTCAAGAAAGAAGTCTGCTTACCTTCAGCTGTCATTATTTTTAGTGTTAAGTTTTGGTATTAAGAACCTCTGATGCTTGCCTAGGTTTTATGTATGATATGAGATTTGTAAACCAATGCAAAAAACAGCCAACTCCTGGCCTCTATTTTTGTTGTTGTTGTTGTTGTTCTCATAGACATAAAATATTTAGTTTATGAATAATTTTTTTAATTTTCACTATTGGGCTTAGAATCTTTTACAGTTAAGATTTAGTGAATATATGACTTTCAATTAATCTTATTTTCTTTTAGTTTTATTTCTTGGCATTTTTCTTTAAAATGAGTTCAAGTGTAAGTCAACTGACATAATTCATAGGTACAAAATATAATAATCATATGAAACTGAGTTTTACTGTTTTTCTTCTAGGAGGATTTTCTGGTGTTTTGCTTGTACAAGAAACTGAACTGTATGTGCCTATCAAATACTAAGGTAACATTTTAAATAGGAGTTTAGTTGCCATAAACTTTTTTTAAAATGTGACTGTACTGCACTACACTGTGTTTTTAAAAGAAATGATGGATAAAATGGTAGTTCATTGTGTTCCAGGTATTCCTTCCTGCAGGTGATTTGTTGCACATCTCTCTTGTGGGTAATCAGGCTGCTGGGATAGCAGCTACTGAGCTGTACCCCTTGTATAATATTTCACCTACAGGAGGACTGTAATGTTCTAAATGCATTCCACTATTCACTGCTTTGTAATCTACACAAAAGTAGTAAAATGATTTAATAGCAGAGTATTATGATAGGTATCTTGTAATAACATAACCTCATTACTTTTATAGTATATCCTGCAGAAAATTTGCAAATAGCATAATTAAAATAAATACATTTCCCACTAAATTAGAGTGTGTTGTGTGATGTAGAAAAGCCCACGCCTCCTCAGGTCAAATAAACATGCTAATATGATTTCCACAGATTTCTTTTTGTCCTTCATATTTACCTGGAAGATTGTGACTGCCTTTATCACATATGGACCCTGTTACCATAATCCATCCCATTGTCACACTGAGATACAATCTTCACAGGATTTTGTGTGATAGTTTGTGTGAATGTCTTTGAATTACATATTAAATAAATGTAGTTTCAGAGAGTGGTGTTTCATGATCAGCTCGGCTGCACTCCTGCTGCAAAATATAGTTTAAGGCTCTGTGTTTGACCTACTCTAAAGGGAGCAAGGTGGAAGAGCCATCTGTCCATGGCTTTTTACAATGGTTTCGTTTTATAGCTTGGATGCTACCTGCATGTATTACCCTTCGAAGCACGCTGAAGAGCTTAGCTTTTCTCACAAGGTTTTCTGCAGGATGGTGTGAGATTAGATTATAGTTCAGCGTTGGTCATTACTACATTTCTGTACAAAGTGAGGATTTCTAATATACATGATCCTTGCAGCAGTTAGAAGTGTGCCATTTAAATTGGTGTAACTAGCTTGTGGAAGTACAAATAGATCTAATTTATACTGCTGACAACTAGCATGAGAGTTTGCTGTCCCCTTTTTTATTTCACCAAGCTCTTTGCTCAGATAACTCATAACAATATCAAATGAGGAAAGCACTTTTGCAAACTCTGATACAGAGGAGAGACTTCTTCAAAGATTATTTGATCTCAAAGAAGCCCAGACAGCTGTTTCTGAAGCTCTTAAGAGCCACCAATGATTCTTATTAGAGAAAAAGCAACTGACTACAAGCTGAGCACTGGTTTTATAAAGGATCTTTGTGCTGGGATACTTACACTTACCTAGAGAATATGTTTCTAAGCTATTGGCCAAGACCCAGCAACCACCCAGACATACATTGAGTTTTACTACATAATTTTCAAACACACACTGCAGATTGTTGTGGATTGAGACTTTGAGCATAGCTAACTGAATTATAAATTATTTCACCTTAGTTCACACATTTCCTTTAAGAATAGAGCCAAACCTAGACTGAATAATTGGCTTCCCAAGAGTCCTAGACTTTAAGTACATTAATTGTAGCCAAATCAGTTTTGTATAAGCTTGGTTAAATGTGATCTGCATACTGACTCCCATGTACCTCCTTCATCCTCATTGTTCAGACTACTCTATTATTTATTGATTGGCAATCATACAAGCTGATAATAAATGACCAGTTAAGAAAAATACTCACAACTATTTTTCAAAAACCCCAAATGACAGTTTGAATTCGATGTACTTGAATCTTTGATATTCATGCTGAAAAACACCACTTTGAGGTAAGTTTTGTTCCTGTAAGTGTTCACTATAATTAGAGAAGTGCAGCTGGGATTAATTTATTAGAGAAATAAAACTTAATTTGATTTTGATGGAAGTAGAAAGAATCTAGCAAGATTAGATGATCCAATTAGGGTAAAGAAACGAGATAATATGGTGTGGGTGACCTGTCACTAAACTTTAATAACAAACAGAAAAATGGTTGCTATGAGCATTCCATCAATTATTCAATCTCAGCACAACTCATAGATCAAATATATCAATAAAACTGTTCACTGAAAAATGCTAGATAGAAAACCAGTCAGTAATGATGATTTCCTTGTAGATGATGCATTCTTAGAGAATTCTCAGAAAGTTGCAAGGTGCAGATATCCTTCACCATGGAGAACTGTTCTGAGTAGTTTCCCATGTGTTTTTTATTCTCTACTTGGTCTTATTTAGCATTACATTAAACTGTCTAAGGATAATGTGAGACAGTCAAATCTTAAATGTTAAAACTGCATTACAATATTCATACTCATTTTGAATAAAATATGCTGTTTACCAACTTCCGTAGAAGAAACACTTTATTTAGAATTTCCATTTTTGTCATGTTTCTTTGAAAAATTACAGTGCTGAAAATCTGTATTTTTATTTCTTCTTCACAAGGCTATTTTTTTAATAACAAATATATAAAATGAAAAACAGGGAAATATTTCTTTTTTTTCCCTTTTCACTCTGAAACTTTCTAGATCTTTTTCAAGATCAGAACAATTGCTAATAGGCAAATAAAAAAAAAAAAAGGAAGAAAAATACAATCTTATATGTGTCATCAAGAAATGTGAAGGAAAAATAAAAATTACAGAATTCTAGAAAAGAAACAGGAAAACTACTCTAGAACTAGTTTGTTTTATTCTATGGTTTTCATGTTAAAAAAGGAACCTTTTGTGAAAGAAAAGAAGAGAATTCTTTGTCACCATCCAGTAATCTGAGAGTTTCTCAACCAGCTGTGATTCCTGTGTATTTAGTAGCTTCAATGTATTTCTCTAGCACAGGCTTGCCCAGGCTTCTGCTGGGCTTTCAGCATTTACGTCATTCTGTGGCAAGGCATGCCACCCTAACTACATTGCTTTAAGGAAGACTACCTTCTTTTGTTTGCTTTAAACCTTCCTCTTGCTAGCAACTTTTAATGTTTCCTAGTTATTATACTGCAAGTGATGGTGAACTGGCTACCACTGTCCACCCCTTTCGTCTTACAGATAATTTTATCATACCTCCTTATAGTTTTTTATTTTCTCAACTGAAGAAAATGAAGTGTTTCCTTAGTGATCCGCAGTCTTGGTTGTTCTTGCCTTCCTCTGAATCTTTCCCAATTCAATGGTCTCCTCCCAGAGATGTGGGGACCTGAGCTTGTGCCATTCAAGATGTGGGTCAGATATCTGTTTACTGAATGACATAATAAAATTCTTTGTTCTCCTGCCCTTCCCTTCTAATTCCTATTGGCTGATTTGCCTTTTTGACTGCCACAGTGCATCAAATTGATGTGCGCATGTAATTTTCTGTCATAACCCCAAGACCTCATACTTCAGCGACAGTGTTCAGCTTAGGGACCAGCCTTCAATATGGAAAGATAGGACTTACCTTAGGCATCAGTCTAAGCTTATAAAAACTGAATTTCATCTGTTGTTTTATTCCCTAGTCCCTGAATTTCATGAGATCCTTTCACTGTTCTTAAGAGGTGGCCCTTGTTTTACTATCCTGAAGAGTGTCATCAGAAGATTTGTCAGTTGGTTATCCTTCTTCCAGGGACATAAGCAACATGGACTCCAGGGTAGATCACTCCACTGGAAACCTCCTTTCATCTTAAGAATTGACAATCTTTTCCTACCCTCTGTTTCCAATACAGTAGTAGCACAGTATTTATCCATGCTATAATCTGTTTTATCTTATGACTACATAGTTTCTTTGAAAATATTTTGTATGTTCATGGAAAATATCTTTATTTTACTTTATCTACATTCAGGTGTTGAACTCAACAAAGTATCACATGACTGATTTTAAAATGCTAATAAGCACTGAAAAGGTAAATGATTTGTCTTCATGTTTCTCCTGAAGAAAACTTAACACTTCTGCCGTGATTCAATATAATTACTGAAAAAATGTTATGCTGTTTCAAATGTTTCTTGCCATGCTTATGTAGGGTACTGGCCTAAATTTAGACTGATAGTCAGTTATAGTAATAGGCTGTCTCCTCTCCTGTATGAAAATTGTTTGTTCTACTAAAATCTTAACAGTCTTATTTCTGATCAATTATTATCCCGCGAAAAAAAAATCCCAATTAGAATGATTTGAGATGATTTTTCTGTCTAACTATTAAGGAAAGGAAATATGAATCTGTACTGACCACAGTTCTTCAGAAGGAACAAGTAAAAAAACTTATTCATCATAAAAATGAAAGTCCTAAACAGAGCAGAAAAGTGCAAGCTGGTATCTCTAAATGCTAGAGACAGCTGCACACTAGTAGTAGGGAGATGAGTAATGTTAAATAGAAGTGCAGCAAATATAGCTGAGTATATTTAAAATTATAACTGGAGATAGTTAAAGGATTTTTCTGTAGGTCATCACTTATTGACAATTTCTAGAGAAAATCATATGTTATTACAGTAATAGTAACATGAGAATGCAGTCTTTTCCAGACTGACCATAACCAATTATGTCGTGCTTAACATTCAGCAGTTTTCCTTTTTGCTCCACTTAAGATACAACATCTGGAGGGCCTCATTAAATGAAGGTTAGATAATCTACTAATAAACTATTTAATTAGGAATTTGCTAGTAGGAGAAGTACTAAAGCTGTATTTTTTCTCTTTACTCAGATTTATTAGTGACAGAAAAGAAACCACAGCAGTTGCTGTAGGTTTTTTTGATCTTTGAAAGACGCTTTTAAAACAAACTTACTCCTGTTAGAAAAGACCAAATAGAGAATCTGCAGTTATAAATTAAAGTAGCACATTAAAGCAGCATAACAGTTTACCTAGCTTCTTTCTGCTTTTCAGATGATTTTGTCATTTTCTTATCAATTCTAGAAAGTTAAAAAACAATCAGTGCAATGTTTTTACACTATATCATTCTGTCCTTTTCATACCAGCATCAGTAGGGAAATTTTTTTCCTAAGTTTTTACATATGACTAACTGACATACAATATTCTTCAACAGTGAAACTGTATTGCACTTGTACTGGTCTGCTTTAACATGTATTTCAATCATTTTATCAGCAGTCTAATATGAAGTCTTGGTGTAATGAAGCTATCTATTTTGGTAAGAATGCTGAAAGAGTATCAGTGCTGGCTATCTTCTGAGATGAGTACTCCTGTTCAGCATCAACTGGGTTGAGACCTTCTTAACATGTTTCAGTTGTGATCTTTTAAAGCTGTCAGGATGGAATGATTTTCAGTCACTTTGCTCCAGAGTGAATTTAAAATCATGTCCCAAAGGTGGTAGATTAATAGATTAAAACGGTAAAGTATTAATCTAATGCACTGTCCTGTCTCCTTACCCATAACTTATAGTATAACTGTCATACAATTATGGCAGTTCTCCAATGAAACAAAGTACCGATATTTTGTTCTCTGTAAAGAATTTCACTGACTGGTGCATTTGTGATTTCAATATATTATTCTATATGGAACAGAGAAGTTAAACAAATGGATCTTTGCAGAATTAAAAACCACGAGAGCATTTGATTTGATTATTTGGACACATCTGATATGGATTTAATTATGTGTAGTAAATCTGAGTATTGGTTGGAAGAAACAATTTTTCTAGAAACTTTTTTTTTTTTTGGCATAATGCTGAGTCTCAAGAAGTCAAAGAATGTGACAGTGTTAAACACCCTCATCTACTTCAGGTTCTTCTCAATAGCTCAACTGTAAAAATGGTGGAGCCAAACCACTCTTTTATGGAATATAAAAAATGATTTTTTTCCCTCTTCCTTTGCTAATTGTGATGAATTAGGTTCTATGTTCACTTGTTTGTTGCTGTGTATATCTGGGAACTATTTTTTGTTATTACTTCAATTTCATTTTATTATTATTATTATTTTTAATGAAGTTCAAATACCTTATGAGTTTGCTCTGAAAAATTGTTTTGCTAGCCTAAGACCCAGATTATGTTGGCTAAGGAGTTCCTGAGATAAAACCGCCTCTAAAATGACCAACTTCTACATCAATTTTTAGAATGTTATTAGAATAGTTTTTAGAAGAAAGACACTCATGCATCCTCTGAGGAAACTTCCTGCCCAGCACTTTGAACCATCCCAGAAAACAAGTGTTTTAGAAGCAATTGGATTTACCTTTTGACTCTGTGGAACAGTGCTTTGATGTATTATGGGCAAACTGGAGCCTTTCCTTTTTTTGAGCATGAATATTGGCTGGAAAGCAAGAAACCTATGACCACAAGGTGCAGTCTGTTTTCAGTCAGTGGCTGAAATCTGTTGGTATATGATTGTATACCTGTCAGCATAGTTTAACTTACATGTTTGGTGAGATAAAGGCTATGTAAGTAGATCTACCAAATGTCAGTTGGCTTAAATTTGTAGGTTTGAATAATGCTCTCTTCTGCTCATACTAGTATTTCTTGTGTATGCTTCCACTTTTCAGACATGTGAAGCTGTACAGTGAGATTTCATGCCACACATGTTCACTGATGTTTTTCACATTTAAGCCACTGCTCTGTAAAGACATCTCAAGAAATCCACACAGTTCTCATCTCTTGGTTCTCATCTCCTACAAGTATCCAAGAATTTGCATTTCTCTCTGTTTGCTCAGGCTCCCGGAAAGGACTCCTTAATGTAGCAGAGCAAAAGCTTGATACCTTATTCAAAGAAAGAAAAAAAGAAAACATTAGGAGAACTATTGGGCTGAACATATAAAAAACAGGAAATAAAGAGTCTGAGAAAAAATTTACAAGAAGCATTAAAAGCAGTAATCATTTTTCAAGTATATCAGAATTAGGAAGCCTGCCGGGGGATCTAAAGGAACAAAGCATGAAGATTATCTCAGTTAAGATAATTTTATAGTGGATTTTTTTTTTCTCAGTTTTTCAATTTTGTTCATAATTAAAGCTTTGGGAGGTTCAAAAAGTATAATTCATCTGTTGGGGTGCAACTCACGGGATCTGTCTCAAAATAAAAATATCAGTAAAAGGAACTGAAGAATAAATCAATAAATGGAACACTAAAAACTGTCAAAACCAGATAATATTCACCTGTCTCCAAGATTCTACAGGTTCCCTAGGATAAAATAGCTGAAATATAACTGTAGCATATAATTTCCTTTGTAGACAAGCCCCAAGATGAAGTTTTTTTTATGGGATCATTCAGAGACGATTATAAGTCCATAAGGTATGTATGTATGTTCCCAGAAAATTAGTAGAAACTACACTGAAAGATAGATAAAACGTGAATAAATGTTAGGGATAAATATAATCATGAATGTAATATACTAGGAAAGAATCATTAGTTTGTGTGTGTGTGTGTGTGTGTGTGTGTGTGTGAAAATAATTTTAATAAGTTAATGAGCTACAAATTCTTTGAAGAAGTCAACAAGTATGTGAATAAGGAAGATCAGTTGATGTAGCAATTTGGTTTTCCAAAAACTTTTCTATATGGAGATTCTTTTCCAATAGTTTTTGAACTGATCTGTTGTGAGATAAAAGGAAATGTTCTCTTGTAGATAAATAATTTGCAAAAGATGAGAAAAAGAAATATAGAATTAAACACAGTGGAGGCAGATCACCAGTGGAGTCTTATATCCATTTATGTCATTCAGCTGGACAACGATCTTTGTAGTTCCCTCCCAACTGAACCACTCTATTCTATGTGCTGTTCACCATATTAATAAATGATTTAAAAAGAAAGCAAGCAGTGAGGTGAAAAAGTTTGCAGGTAATACAGAGTTAATCAAGGCTATAAAAAAGAGAGACGCCTGTAAAGTACTGCAGAAGGACATCATGATGATAAGTGAGTGATAGACCAAATGACAAATGAAATTTCGGGGTAGAAAAATCTGAAGTGATACGTGTGGGGGAAACACTCTTAACTTTGTAGTTCCATGAAAATTATGCTCAACATTGGTTAAAAAAGAAAATAAAATATTATGAAATACAATAACAAATAGAGATCAAAATAGATGACGTTATTTTTTTGCTGTGTAAATCACCCATCTGCATCATGAGTATTGAATGTAGTTTTGTTGTCTTCACTTTGAAAAGATTGCAGCAGATCTGGAAAAGTTAAAAGGACAGCAGGTACAATCAGAGGTGTGGAATGGCTCCTATGCAAGTAAATGTCCCATGTGACTGGATTTTTTTGTAAAGGAGATGTCTTAAGAAAGATGTGACACAAGTCTATAATTTCCCTGTGGGAAGGTGAGAAAAGCGGTTAGCACTGTTTCTTCCTCTGCAAGAACTTTAAAGTCATCACATGAAATGAGCTGTTGGTAAGTCCCAAACAAGGAAGGCAACTTTTCTTATAATGTGCGGTTAGTGGTGGAATTCATTGCCAAAAGGATGTTTTTAGTGCTAGAAGTTTACTTGAGATAAAAAGTGATTGGACAAACTCAGGGAAGAAATAAATATCATAGAATCATAGAATCATAGAATCATAGAATCATAGAATGGCCTGGGTTGAAAAGGACCTTAAAGATCATCTAGT
Organism: Anseranas semipalmata; assembly: GCA_013399115.1. Classification (NCBI taxonomy): domain Eukaryota; kingdom Metazoa; phylum Chordata; class Aves; order Anseriformes; family Anseranatidae; genus Anseranas; species Anseranas semipalmata. The sequence goes on along the minus strand of VXAA01004601.1, from coordinate 177,935 downwards.
TTCAACCCCCCTGCTCTGGGCAGGGTTGCCAACTACTAGAGCAGGCTGCCCAGCACCACATCCAGCCTGGCCTTGAATGCCTCCAGGGATGGGGCATCCACAACCTCTCTGGACAACCTGTTCCAGTGCCTCACCACCCTCTGAGTGAAAAACTTCCTCCTAATATCCAACCTAGATCTCCCCTGTCTTAGTTTGAAACCATTCCCCCTCGTCCTATCACTATCAACTTGTGTAAACAGGCGTTCCCCCTCCTGTTTATATGCTCCCTTCAAGTACTGGAAGGCCGCAATGAGGTCTCCCCGGAGCCTTCTCTTCTCCAAGCTAAACAAGCCCAGTTCCCTCAACCTTTCTTCATAGGAGAGGTGTTCCAGCCCTCTGATCATCTTAGTGGCCCTCCTCTGGACCCGTTCCAAGAGCCCCACATCCTTCTTGTGCTGGGGGCCCCAGGCCTGCACGCAGTATTCCAGGTGGGGTCTCACCAGAGCAGAGTAGAGGGGGACAATCACCTCCCTCTCCCTGCTGGCCACCCCTTTTTTAATGCAGCCCAGGACATAGTTGGCCTTCCGGGCCGCAAGCGCGCACTGCCGGCTCATGTCCAGCTTCTCGTCCAGCAGGACCCCCAAGTCCTTCTCCGCAGGGCTGCTCTCGAGTTCTTCTTCTCCCAGTCTGTATAAGTACCTGGGATTGCCCCAGCCCAAGTGCATCACCTTGCACTTGGCCTTGTAGAACCTCATGAGGTTCTCTTGGGCCCACTTCTCCAGCCTGTCCAGGTCCCTCTGGATGGCATCCCTTCCCTCTATCGTATCAACTGCACCACTCAGCTTGATGTCATCCGCAAAATAAAAAATAAAATACAAATAAAATATAAATATGGAAATGTTATTTCTATCTCAAAATTCTATCTCAAAATGTTATTTCTATCTCAAAAGTTTGAGTTGTCACTAAAGGATGACAGGTTATCCAGCAGAAATATCAGCACAAGTTTGTCCTGTTTCCTAACAGTTCCTGAGACATCTTCTGACAGGTATTTTCAAAGAAAGGATTACAGGGATTTTTGGTCTGACAAGGTGTTGCCATCCTAGGATTTTCATCTGTTCATTTCCTTCCAGACACTGGCTGCTGAGAAGCCCATGCCCCAAAAGCCACTATCACTCACTGATATTAGACAAATGGGTGTGGTAATGCAGGTGTGAGGTTTGCACCTATTCAGTGTTCAAAGGCAGAGGTTGAGCCACTTGAAAGCTGGCTTGCCATAAGCTTGGATGTGTCAGCTGCTTTTAGGCTGAGTCTGATATTTGTGCTCATTTTGCTTGCCATTCACAGTGTTAACATGAAGAGGAGGAGGTACAGGAAGACTGAAGATTCAATTAGAGCAGCAAAGAGTCTGCTTTAAGGGGAAGCTGATGATAGGGAGACCCACATTGATAAGTGTGAGAAGAGAAATACTGTCTCTCGAGCTAACTTCCCATTTGCATTGTATCGCAGAGACACAAAGTATGAGTGAACTATGAGCACATGTGAGCAGTCATAAACAGTGAGTTACAGCACACATCTTTGGGCTGTTTACTTAATTCTGTGTGGGTTTCCTCATGCAGTTTGATTCTATGCCTGATGCTTGCTTCAGTCACAGTGTTGTAAGAGTAATGAAGGAAGAGGGACAAGAATGTTCTGTTACTGAAAGANGGAAGGGAAGGAAAAAGAAACAACACATATAACACCCTAAAAATGTATTGCACTGTAACAAGTTGGAAATTATGACAAATTCATATGGGAGTTTCTGAGAGAGAGAGAGACCACAACTACAGTAATTTCCTGCACTGAGTAATGTACAGGTTATGGACATGTTTGGAGATGCATCAGTTCATTCAAAATCTAAACAGAGGCAAAAANAAAAAAAAGAAAAAGAAAAAGAAAAAGAAACGGAAAGGAAAGGAAAGAAAAGGGAGAGAAAGATGGGCAAGATATCTGCCAGTCTGACCTACAGAGTTTAATAGGGGAAATAACCTGGTTGAAGGTAAGGAAAGAATTGTTAAAATTGTTCAAACAAGCCTTTATGTTATCTTCATGTGCTTTCACAGCTGCCTGGGGCAAGAGCCCTGCAGGGTACTGTCGGTTTCCAGAGGGACCTTTTCGTAAGTCTTATTTCAGAATTAAGAACATACTTCTTGATAACTTTAAATGAGCTAAAACATGGTGCAGAAGGAAGATGACATGTACCAGGGCAGACAACTGGCAAGAGTTGAATGGAAATCCAATATGTTTTACTATTTTCTTTCTGTGACAACAAATGGAGGTCCAGCAGATGGCAGAAAGCCAAGCTGTAGTCCACTGTCAAGCTATGATCTCTGTCGTGCTTAGGAGCTATATTTGGTATAGCAATAATCAAACCATATACTGACTCTGATGAAAAAAAAAAAGCTGTTTTTGAGCAGCTAAAGATTCAAAAATTTCAACTGTATTGGATATACTCAAGACAGAAGCAGTTCTTCCTTTATTAGGCCAGAGTTATGTTACATAGCCAGAGGTGATATCACACTGGAAAAAGAAGCATGATAGGTTTCTCTGGTGGATATTGTGATCTTATCCATAAGTGAAAGGTAAGAGGTGAGACTGGAGAAGGTAGAAAAACAGTAAAAGTATGCTTTTTTAGATGCAGATCTGTTCTGTACACTAAAAAGACCACTTGGGGCAGGACACTAGGAGACACCCTTTTGTAAATGCTTGTAGTATATGAAAAATACCCCGTTTGTGTGTAGTTTCTTCCTGTGTCTTGATCACTGTTTAGAAGGGCAGTTCATGCTTATGTGTTTTTATTCTCAACACCCAATCACTTTGTTTCAAGAGCAAATGGCTATTAAAATCCTTAAGCTGAAATGCAACGGCCAACCAGTGGTTAGCATTTACTTTTTGTGCTACCCTGATATTTCATCTTTCAGACCTTTGATCATGCTATCAAATTGCACAGGGCAAAAAATAGATCCTTTCAGCACAATGCTGAAAATAGATTAGTTAAATGATGATTGCCCACTTGCATTTATTTATACACAATGTAATATTTTCTATTAGCTCTCTGTCATATGCTACTCATCATAATGATTGCATATTTGTATCACCAGTAGTCCTCACTGCTTTAACCAAACTAAACAACAGAAGCAGTGAAGAGACTGTGGTACATGCTTCAGAATCAGTTCACAAGAACACATATGTTGGGTACTGGGAGGTGTTGTCTTATGTTTAGTCATACCTAAGTCTTGATAAAAGTCCAATCACGTGTAGACACAAAACAGACCTGAAATTTTCTAAAGAATCCTTATCAGATTTATTTGACAAACCCTATTTTCCATATAGTGAGTTCTCTGGTAACTCCAAAATGTTCTCACTCTCTGAGCACCTGTTCACCTCAGTTTTTACAGTGTTTCTTTTGACCAACAGTTTCTTTTTGCATGTGAGAACTGATGGCAGCACAGACAGTGCTACTCCATGTCCCTTGCATTTGTCAGACGAGAGTCCTGAGCCCAGGATCTCCAAGAAAGGTGCACTCCTAAGGAGGGAACTGGGAAGCCAATTGCAGACAGTGGCTTCCTATCACTTCAGATCAGCTAGATGTGGACTAGATCCAGCAGGAAGATGTGTAATCACATTAGCACAGTGCTGTGCCTGAAGGAATAATCCCTGCTGGATTCAAGTACCTGCTCAGTCTGAAGATATTTGGCTCTTTTGCCTTGCAGCTCCCCCATCGTCTCTGGGGTGGAAAGCATGTGGGAGAGAAAAGAGTTAGAATGGTCATGACTGACTAATGAGTCCTTTTTCCTTTATCAGTGTGGAGCCTAGGTTTATTGCTCTGTGCATTTTGGATGCAATAGTCATTGACTAAAATGCACAAGCAGCTTTGAACTTTGAAGTAGGAGCTTCCTCACTTTTTCTACCCCATAAATCTCAGGCAAGTTACCTAATCTCTATATTTTGATTTCTCAAATCTCTGATAAATCTTACTGTTAGTGTTTATAATGTTGATCCTAAAGTAATAATACTCCTATATAACATTGAACTTAAAGATTAACATAAACTGTTTACATTATTCATACTATGTTGGTTTAGTTAAACTTGGAAAGATGAAAATGGTATGATTATAAATAAGTTAATTTGAATGTAACTGTGCAGTATCTTAGAATCTATTTGCTGTTTGTGACTAAAACAAAAAAAAATTATAAAAATATCATCCTGCTCCTATCATCCAGTCAAATAAAAAAAACTTTCATTAATGAAGAGAAAAAAATACAGTAATAGCAGGAAAAGCACAAAGTGACAGCTATGAGTTAAATTTGCAATTAGAATTTTTAATGTTTTTCTTTCCAGTAGTGCAACCTGTACCGATGTGTTCATGTGCTTGTGGGCTAAAGTCTTTGTATGATCTCCAAACAGAAAAGGCTTTCTAAAACATGCATACTGCATTGTCTACCGAAACTGTCTTCCAACCCAATATACAACTAAGACCCACTGTTTAATGCTTAATAACCTCAGAAACAGCCCATTTTAAAGTGTCTGCTCTTTGATTACTTTAATTTTATTTCCATCTAAGAAAAAGATTTCCTAAGACTGTAATTATTTACTGGCACTTAAAAGCTGTGACAGATTTTCATTCATTAACTGTGTAACCCTTGTATAATTTCTGTAGCAATGTGTAATAATATCAATAAAAGATGGTGTTTAAATGTTCACTGATTGATTTATTTTCTATTCTTTTTGTTAAATAGTGGAAGTCATTTCCACAGACCAATGGCCTGGCAGCAAGTGGCAGGCAACTGATCTGGTTCCATGTAATTTATTTTTTACGTCTGTTTGTGAATATTGCACTAGTTTTAATTAATCTAATAACAATTTAAGAATACTTGTTGACTTCCTGTCATTCTTAATAAACAGAAGAGTTAAATACCTAAGGTGAGGCAGTGATTACTGCTTGCAATTTTTTACCATGATTTAAAAGTTGTTCATAGTTCCAAGTAAATATTTATCATCACCAGCCAACTGATAAAAATATGATTTTATTGTAAGCCATTAAAAATTTCAAGAAAACTGCTTCCTTGTAAGTATTAAGCATCAAATACTGGCCCTTTGCTGAAATAGGACACCACACAGCCTTCTGCTTTCATCTGGTGGTAAGTTGTTTCTCATTGTACATTTCTTCTTATAGAGGTAAGTACTTTGGGCATTAGCAATACGAAGGACAAGCAGCTGTTTTATAACCACTTCAAACTGTTCTAGTCAGAGATCAGAACAGAGTGTTCCCTTGATTCCTGGACAGTGTTTCTTAGCATCAAGTACCACATGGCTAGAGCCACATATTCCAATTTCAGAATCAGTGCACCTGTTTGGACCTGTCCTTTCCCAAAGAAACTTTGTCTTAAAACGCTAGGGGCTCTGCAAGGTGAGAGTAACTGTTTATAGGAAGAATTTTATGGCTTTTCACCCACACCCACACCGACCTCCTTTTAGCTACTGCACTGCCAGATGTATTTAATTATTGCCATAAACTGTAAACACTACTGCATGACCATTTCCCCTTTAGCAAGATTGTGTGTGTGAAAAAAGTAAACAGATTGTATAACAAAGTGTTCTCTAGCTGTCAGCAAGGGCTTTGAAAATAAAACACTTCCCTCCCGACTCACAATTGGCTGACAGTCGGCACATAATGAATAATAGCTCCTGGGGACCAGCAGAAAGATGTGTGGGAAAACTTTAATTAAAAGCTTGTCAGTACAATTTTACCTGGGTGACATCACCTGACTGAAATCCTGCTGCCGGGCTTTGTTGTCTATAGGATCGCAGGTAGCGCACTTGTTTTGCTGACAGCAAACAATTCAAAAAGTACTTTAAAACACTGGGGGGAAGACGCTCTGCTGCCAGTAAAATATAATCCATTTGTGGTGTTCTAATTTTCTAATTAGCAGCTGTAGAAGGCTTTTTGCCATTGTGGGAGGAGGGTGACAAACAGGTTTTTGTAGCTCGTTATGTATGATGCCCTCTTGATTATGTATTTTCTTGACATTCCATTCCAGAAAAGTGTGTTCCAAAATCAAATACATTTCCAAATGTAGACAGCTGGGCTGGAGCCAGAAGAATAAACCTAGCATCAAGTTCCCAGCTTGAAGCTCTCTTATATATATTAAATCAGAGCACAGAATCCAAACAGCCTAAGTTCACAATGGATGACTTTCAGGCTGTGCAATATTCATAAGGAATAGGATCCTTGTGATGGTCCAACACAATAAAGTCCAGGATAAGAACCACAATGCCAGATTTGATTCTGCCCAATCAAGTTGGTAGTAACCAGCACAATGAGGTGGCACCCATACTTTCATATGCCTGTTAGCGGAAAATGGCAATGGAAACCCAGAAGACCAAAATTGGTCCTAAAGTCATAATTAGAAGTATTCATGGAAAGAAACTCTCATATAGCATTGCTGAATTCATTATTAATAGTAAAGCTTGGCTATTTTACAAGTAATTTGTAGTAATGGAGAGTAGTTTCTCATAATTTAATGCTAATTAATTCAGTTACATCATGATCTAGCTCAAGTCCTGAGCTGACTTTAATGGGAATTGTCTGGATCTGATCCAGAAGCCACTGAAGCCAATGGGAGTATTTCCATTGATTTTGAGAGAATTTGGTTTGGGTGTGTAGATCCATGGAATTTATTTACCTGACAGAGGACAGACTCTCACTGAATTGTGTGTTTGCCTCCCTTATGAAGATTCTCTCAATTTCCTTAATTTTATATAATTATGATTTGCAAAATGTTGAGGAAAGCATTATATCTAATTAGTGGTGAACAAAAGTAAACAGGAGGTTTATTTTCTTATTACATGCTAAAATTAAATGTTGTTTTTGGGCATGTATATGTGAGTAATAACAGAGAACAACTCCAGGTAAGACTAAAGACAGGGGATCTAAACCCAAACATTTCTCGTACAACATTTCTTTGCTAAATAGTTTGCCTGAAGATTAATGAAGAAGGTTTTATCACTTATTCTGGTAGAAGAGAATGGAGTTAGGCAAGTGGGAAGGAAAACAATGAGCAATTACTTAAGTATTTTCCTTTACCTTTTGCTGCTCTGACATAGTGTGCAATAACACTTAATTCTTTAGTAAGAAATATACCTATCTGAGGCTTTCAGTACATGGATATTATAAGAGAAGCAGGTGCTTTCATACTCCAAGGGAAAAAAAAAGGTGTTATGTTAAATGTAAAATAGTTGTCATTTGCTAGCCAAAATGATCATCACTTATTTGGTGATGGGCATTATTTATGAATTCCAATTACTAATGCACAATAGGATAATTATTTAGAGCTAGATTCTCCAAGTTGCCTCAAGATGGAATTTTGTAGTTGCTGAGAATTAGGACTTTCAAGAGAGGCCTGGACTCCTGGTGCTGCGTATGAGTCAGGAGTTTCTGATTAGGCTAAATGACAACTTGAGAAAAGCCCCCAGAGCCCCTTTGTACTTGAGACTCTAGTAGGTATGTAGTCAGGCAGTATCCCAACAGTCAGGTCACAGAAAATTCACTGACTTCATAGCTTTCCTCCTGGAGTTCTGCCAGGGAACTGGTGAATGTGTATAGAAAGGGCTTCAGGGAACGAGAAGAGGAAGAGATACACAGGATATTAGGAGCGGTGTTCAGAACACCTCTGTAAGGAGGGAGTTAATACAAATTTAACTTTGCCTATCTGATGGAGCAGCAACTGGAACTCAGTTTCAAATACTGATCTGGGGAGCCTTTTTCTGCTTCCATCACTATGTAAGTGTGACGTAAAAAGTGAATAAAAAGTGAAAGAACTCTGAAATCAGTGCAAAGAAAAGTGCATTGCACCCAGCCACTGTGGAAAAGCTTTGAACTTGATATTTAAAACATTCCTCTCAGGAAATTCTGTTGGCAAAGACAGAACCCAAACCTAGATTTTCTATAAACTAGGTGAGAAGAAAGTGACAAGTTCACTGTGCTTTTAGAGCAGAGCAGGCAAAAGACATTCATTTAGTTTATGTCTCCCTCAAATACACCTGTTGTGTGTTGAAAAGGAAGAAATTTTAAGCATAATTCATAACTTTTATCTCATATTCCTCTTTTCTTTCTTTAGTACTTTTTCTTTGAGTCTTCTGAGGAATCCACGGCTTTTTGGAATTGGCTAAAAGAAAAGCAGAATCTTCTCACATGACTGGCTCATGGAACATTTCAGATGGAGGCTCTTTCATTCTTTGTATTTATTCTGGCTACCAGAATGCTGTCATTGTGTCAGTCTTGCCAGCCATTTATTCTTACATCACTATTCAAGAACTGAAGTTTAAAAAAAAATAATAATAAAATAAAGAGAACTTTGCCAACTACCAGTAGTATATTTGAAGATACAGGACAGAGAAATCTGGCAGGTGAAAGGAGCAGGAAGAATATGTTGATTATCACATGAAACTAGCTTGGTGGTTTAATTCCAGTTTCTGTAATCAGGAATTCTCATCATATATTTCAAAATAATTGTAATTTTCAATAGGATTCATGGGGACTTTTAGGGTTGTTCTTTTCTCCCTCAAGAAGTCATCCTTCAAGGTCACATATATTAGTGTTACAGAACAAGAATACTTACAGCCTTCCTCATATATAAATCTAATGTGATACACCACTGTTTTTCATAGAAGTATCAATATAAATAAACTCTTTGGTTTTGTTTTCTATGTCTGGTGAAGCACTAGACCAAGCATGAGAAGACAGGGTTTCAGTTACTGGCATGAGCTCCCTGTGTGATCGCGAGGAAGTCATTTATGGTTTAATTCATTAATGTACAAAGTGCTAAGGATTAGATGATTACATTTCATGCTGTTGAACTGTGGCATTCAGATTCCTAAGTGAAGGGTTTTTTTACCTCTCAGTTTTTTCATGCAGTATGTCAGGTGTGTCAGGAACTGAAACAACTGCACGTCAAAAGAAACATTTGGATTTCCAGGCTGGGCAACAGGAAAAGCCTGCAGTGAGTGTACAATCAGCCTGTAAGAAATTCCCACATCAATATGGAGAGAAGAACCTTTGTCCTTTAGTGTTTTGAGTGCAGAAGTATCTTCTAAAGGAAGGTGAGTTCAGTAGCTTAAAATTTAGGGTCTTCAGTAAAGCACTAATTCTTTCTCTTCCATTTTGGTGTCTGAGTTGCTAAATGATATTCCTTCTTGTGTTGTCTTTATGTAGCTTAAAGTTTTTCTCTTCTCAGTCTTGCAACTTCCATAAGGCAAGGGAGAGAGAACGTGTCCTTTTTTCCCTTCTCCAGCCAAACCGCCTGTAAGCTTGATTGTTAGTATGCTTATTGGGATCTGAGAGATATAGATTTGAATTCTCTGGAGAGGAGTGATGAAGCCTGATTTGCATGTTGTAGGTGATTATACCTCTGCAGAAAACAAAGCAACAGTACCACTAGTTCAGTCCTTTCAGTTTGCAGAGATAGCGACAGTGGTTGCTGTGTTTTGCTGGGAATATGATGCTTCTGGAGCACATGCTTCAAATGCACCAACAGGATCTAGTATACCAAGAACGGTTCAGCTTAGTCAAGGGCCCTTGACCATGGCTTTGCATTAGTGGTATCATACTTCTTTACATGTACAGAGTAACTAGGTAACTAAAGACCTTTAAGGTCATCCATTACAATAAATATTGGTTTTAATGGCACCTGAGAAGAAGTCTTCAGGTGGTGGCAAATTCAGGCATATCTGTCTCTTGCTTAAGCCCTCCTTTAGGTACGTAAATATTTTAGACATTTTTCTTTCCTGTTCTATTCATAGAAATAAACTGTGAAATTCTTGTTAATGAGAACAAACACACTCCAAGTAATCTTCCAATTACAACTTACAAGCCTACTTGTGTAGGTGGGAAATATGCCTCTCTGTTGACATTTAGTTATGCCTTTAAGCAGGGCTTCAGAGTTCTTAAAACCATGCCAGTTATACAAGTTAGCAGATGATAGTTGTTTTCATCACCACAGGGTTGTTACAGAAGCTAGTAAGAAAAGTATAAGCAGGCACTTTTATTTATTATTTACATATTATCAAAGTGAAGGAAACCTCTTTTCATTTAAGAAGGCTATGAAAAAAAACTATAGAAAAACAGCTTTTCTCTTGGTATTTGATGAACTGTAATCTTTGATTGTACATGATGATAAATTAGGTGGCTAGTTTCAGTGTTCAGTCTGATTTACAAGAGATTCTTTTGAAGTGATAAATGCCTATCAGCCTGCAGTGTTACACTGTAAAACAGAAGGATCTGAACATACTTGACCAAACAACACTTTGTTTTGTTTCTAATAGATAAGTCAGATGAAGCAATATAGAGATATTGTAAGTCAGAGTAGTGAAGCCACTGTACTATATATAAGAAAAGGTACTTTATTTTAAGACTGACAAGTCTGAAAACAGAAGTTAACAGAAAGTCACAAGTCATTCTTGTGACAAGTGCGTGAAATCTAAAGAACAGATTCCATATGGTATCATATTTCAAGTTGTATGTCAATGACTTCATCAGAAAGTTATACCCTTCCAGTAGGAGAAATGATACCTTTGAAAACATGTGTGGCTGCATGTAAAAAGTAAGCTTGCCCTGTCTTCACAGAGAGCCAAGACACTTTCTGCTGAACAGGCAGGCAGAAGAGAAAGAACAGATGTAATTATCAATCATACACTGTCATTAGCCCAGCTCTCAAGATCTGCAGAAGAGCAGAACATATACTGGTCAGATACTGGTACAGACCATAGCTGTCTTCATTGTCTGCTGTGCATAATCTAACATAGTGAAGGCAGGATTAATCTAAATGCCTGATAATTTAGGCATGAGGATGGCTGTCAAGTCCATATGCATTTGCTGCCACTTATGCTAATGGCACAAGTGAGATGAGTTGAGCCACAGAAATTGCACACATCAGTGTAAACACTAATCCTGTCCAAATTCTTCTGGATTCCACTCTTTGGCGTATTGGACAATGGATCTGCATAGTTCAGACCTGCTGCAGAGTTCAGATCCACTCTTGCTGTGAACATAGAAGAACAGTTACATACAATGTGGAAACGAGGCTTCATAACACTCTTCAAAGTAATTCAAACCCACATCTCTAAGATCCTGAAGGAGAGTGCTAACATGAGACGGAGTTACACATAGCAAATATTTAGTTCATTGTTTCTCCCCTGAGCTATTTCTACTGTAGGAAAACATTTACATTTCTGTTCAGATACTACAATGTTGTGGATAATTATACATTGCTAAAGATAAAGATGTACCTAAAAAGACAAAGCTCAAAGCGTTTTTCTGAAGAAGTGGAAAAAACAATGCCAGTGTTTTAAGAAGTGCTTAAGTTCAGCATATGTATTTATTTCCATTCTGGATGGCAATGAGAGAAGCTGCTAATTAGAGCTACTGAATTTGATTAGATTACCGAGCTCTCTATATGTGGACTAACAAATATGGAGTTTTTAGTCTCTAAAGAAACTGAATTTTCTTATCTGGATTTGAAAATGCAGGCTTGAGTCACTTATTTGAAGTCACCTTGTGTCTCTGTCTTTGTGTCTTCTGAATCCAGCTGACTTCCTCTAGACACTGTAGCTGCCTAATATATTAATAGGATCATTCTTAGATATTTTTTAATTAGAAGCAGTATTTACTATGCCATTTATATGTACAGCTGGTTGAACTTGTACCTCGCAAAACGAAGGAAAGGCATCCATCTAACTTCAGGTCCTTCAAGGAAACTTCAAGTCCTTCAAGGAAACTTCAAGGAAACATGAACAATCAGATCCTAAGAGCTCTACTTGCATCCCAAGATTTAAGGAGCAGTACAAATAACAGACCAAAGACAACAGCCAGTTGTCTAAGGCTAAAAAGTAATGGGGAAACACTTCATCAAAGTTCCTCAGCCAGAACAACTTTGTGATATCCTGGAAGAAAATATTAAATAATGGCAGTGAATATTACTAAAATTTTATGTAGCTATTGATCAAGAAATTTATTTTGTTTCTGCAACTTTGCATTGATGCTTTTGAACAAATCACTTCATGTTGTGCATTGTTCTTGTCCAGTAATAAAAGTGAATGCAAATGTTTTGACAAGCACAAGGACACTGTTTCTTTGAAAGCAGTGAATAGACTTACTGCTAGACTGCTTGCTTCAAACATATACTATCTGTTTAGGCTTGGGATGAGTAACCAGCATAAACCAATAGTAAGATATATAAATGGTCTGTAAAAAAATATTAATTACTTATCAAAATGTCATTTTCTTCAGAGTAGGCTCATAGGTCAAGACAGCCTAGATGATTAGAAAAAGCTCAGAAGTCTCCTTTCCAGAAAAAAGATAATCCATTTGGTAGTTCTGAATTCAAGGTTTTTGGAATCAGAAAGGGAAAAAAGGTTTTCAAACACATTTCTATGAGATAGTGTCCTGCACAAGCAATTCACTGTCAGACTTGCACAGGACTGTTAAAATATCTTCACAACAAAATTAAAAAAAAAAAAAAAAGCCATAATAGCTCTGCTTAACTAAAGGACAACTTCTCTATCAATAATAAGCATCATTTACTAACCAGAACAATCCTGACTGCCAAAGGCCTAAATTTTATCTTGAGGGCTCTGCTTGAAGGATGTGAAGTTCTGACTTTCTTCTTTAACCACAGGGATATTTCCAAAGTTTAAATCCTGATAAAACTGAATGGTGAAAACTGGTTAAAACATAATTCCTCCTGGAGATTCTTTATAACTGGAACCAACAAAGATATTTAATGCAAATGAAATAGACAAGGTCCTTCATTTTATTTTAAATTGGCCTGACTGCTTCATGGCATTCATTTCAGTGGTTTCCGAACCACAGCCTGAGAAGCATCTTAAATTTATCAGACAGGATTCTCTTCCATTGAATTTTTAATCCATGTATATCAAATGGACAAATTCTCAATGCCAAAAGACATCAGGAACTGGACATAAGGTAAATCTGGTGTCTAGTGAACCTCTATATTATTGCTGAATATTAATTTTCATATATAAAGCTATATAAAATATATGTATATGTTTAAATAAAATGCACATTTTTATATACATGCACAAATATATAAAGACATATGATATATATATTTACATATAGAAAACATTGGGTTAATGTTGATATGAATTATATATTTGTAGCAGAAGTGGCCTACAAAGATCCATGAAAATTTCAAGGCACAATCTTCAGTAAAACAAAACCAAAGAATATCTGCAAGCAAAACTATTTTCTTTACATTATTCTGAGATTTGTGCATTCCAGGTATGAGATGGCTGCTATTGAGAAGTGCATCAGTACTGTAGTGCTTCGTCCTTTGCCTCCTTTCCTTTGGAACGAGCATAGCAGAAGGCATCTAGTGTCTCAAGTGGCGTTTTAGTAGAACAGAAGAGCATAACCTAGAAGATAACTTTCTGAAGGTGAGAATGCAGTCTGTCAGGTGTGAAGGAGGTCCTGCCCACTGCGTCCATGTGCTGCAGGTCCCATCCAACAAAAACCTCTGTGTCCCTTGATTGGGAAAACTGTAAATATTCCTGGGGTCTGCTGGAAAATCATCTACTTTCTGTCACCCCTGATGCCTAGCTCCTTGTGCTCCTTTCAGAGAGTCTCTCCACCCTTGCTGCAGGTTTGCTGCTCGCTACATTTCTCCCCCATTACCTATTACACAGGTGCCCCAAAAGCATCAACCAGCTGCGTGTGTTTTATGTGCCTGTGGAGAATAGCAATCTTCCCTCCAGCCACAAATTCCCCACCATCAGGTTGCAGAGCCAGGACAAATCAGAGGTAGCTCTGACCCAGCTGTTTAGCTATAGCTTTTCTGAAAAATCATCATATACAGCAAACTGAAAAAAATCAGACTGTTATAATCCCTCCCAATTTCCCTTCCCCATCTGCTAATGTTTTTTAGGATGAACAACAGTCTGCAAATGTAGTATCTTCTCTTTTCTAGTTATATTGCTAAAGTACAATTTTTAATCATTAAAAACAAAACCAAAAACCTATATTCTTTTGCATTTGTACTTTTGTTATTATTTGGTGCAGTACTGTCTGATTTAAAGTAAAATATGATTTTCATTTTAGAAACTTTTATTTCAGATCTTATGTCCTTTCTCTCTTTCTAACAACAAAATAAAGAAGGGTTTAACAATTTCAAAAATTGTCCTTGTATTTGGAAACATTTCCAGAAACATATTTATTTCCTTATATTTAAAAATCTTTTTTTTTTTTTTTTAATTTTTGAAAAAAACACAGAAGGGCATGTTTAAAACCAAAGTTATTAGTGGGGAAGCTTCTGAAACATCCTACAGTTTTTACTGTCTGGCTAAATTTTGAAGTGATCTTTCCCAAGACATTTCAAAGGTCTTATCTACTATTCCACATGAAGAAGCATCGTTCACTCTTTTGTGTTGCTCCCTCCCCAACGCAGAGGTTTTTCATATCTGTCCAAGAAGATGGTTAACACATGTCAGGAAAGATCAGGGGTAGTTTTTAGTAAGTAGTAATAAGTAGTAGAAAAGTTAGCTTTAAAAAATGTACTAGATTTTTTCTACGTTTTAGAAACTGTGGAACAAATCAAGAACCTGGATCTTGAGAATAAAGTATGAGAGTGTATTAAGCATGGGATTCGGTTGCTCTACACACAGAGATGGCTATTTCCAGGATTTTTCTGGGATGGAAGTGATCCCCTGCCACTGGATTGTATTGGGTTGTTAACAGAGTTAAGTCAAGGAATGTTGGTTCAGCCAGATATTTCTTGAATCATGCACTGAAAGAGTTTTGAGTACTAGAATCCTTTTTTATTATTATTATTTTCTCATTCAGCATACTGGTAATTGTAGTTTAATATGTCTGTTGTTATTAAGGCAAACCCTGTCCTTCAACAAATTCTGGAGAAAATAAGGGAAAGAAATTTGTACCCAGGATTAACTGGCCAGCTCTGTCCAGTTCTCATTCTTGTGGTCAGAAGGAGATCTATCTAATTAAAATAATAATAATAAAATCATTTCCACCATTATTTTTTTTTTTCTGGAAAGCAAATAAAGGAATAACATTTTAAATACAGTAATTCCTATTACAAATTTAACTTTTATCAGACTACCAACATTTTAAAGGGACTATATGAATTTAATACTTCTTCACACTGCTGGTGTGGTGCTCATCAGCCATACATAAGTAAGAATTAGGCCTTGACTAGAAACAGTAATTTGTGAATTACGAAAATAATATTTTCTAACTCTGTGGGAAAGAGAAAATTCAATATCCACCTTTGTACATCTGAAAATGAATGTAAGTACTTTATCCAGACCGAGGAAATTATCCCTAGTAAGAAAGAGCTAAATAATTGCCAGTTCAACTGGGAATAAATCCAAGAATTCAGAAATATGTTTTAGTTGAATCATTTATTTTGTCTATGGATATATCTACTATTTGAAAGGAAGTTCTTTTCTTCATTTAGTTGATTGCCTTTGTGAAGTCTCAAAAGCAGTGCCCAGTGATGAATATGGTAATACTTAGCAAAACTCCTCTGAACCTTATCATAGTGCAATACAGCCCCTGTGGGATATATTCTACATTTTGTAATTTCTTCTAGAAAAATATCATTTATTGGATTGAAGAGTGGATGAAAACACACATAAAGAGCACATCAATCCAGTAATATACAAATGTGAAAGACCAAGTTGATTTTACTCTTCATTGTATTTATTATTGTATTTTATTCCCCAATAACTAAATCTGTAGCATTTGCTTTTCAAGGAGAGAAGAAAAAAAGACAGTCAGTTGCAAATAAGATCATCATCAATTTTGATTTGCATTTAACCAGAATGTGAAATATTGTCTAGTACTTTTCCACTTAACTTCAGATTTTCTTCCTTTCTGATCTGTTATCCTTTACATATCGATCTTCTCCCATCTATATTTGTAGTGGTAAGTCTCCCATTCCATGAAAGATGAATGTTAATGTAGTGTAGTTTAGTTATACTGGCACTTCAGAAATCACTTCTGAGAAATTTGTATAGTGCCAAAGATCCTAAACTTCAAATAGGGTCATGAGATTCTGTTGTAATGTAAATCAGTGCCCTCATTTAAAAAGCAAATAAAAAAATCAACACAAAACTAAAATCTTCAGTCACTTAACAGGAACTATATGGGGCCATTTCCCCCCTCTAATATCTAAAAATATCAAGAAAATAAAGAATTATTACATTGCCAAATATTAAGAATGGTGGAAGACTTTAATATTGCAAATGCAGTGGCCTAGGTGTATATGTCAGTGCAAAGTTAAAGTGTAACTTGTCCATGAATATTAATTTTGAGGTTCTAAATACAAAACAGAGGCAACTCTTTAAATATTTTGATTAGCCCGTCTCTTCATGTAGCAAGATGTAGCATGTAGATAGCACGAAGAAAGATGAAGAGTAGATTCTAGTAGTTTAATAAAGAAGAGAAATGACTAAAAATCAATGACTGTATCAACTTTACTTGAAAATATACAATAGATATGCTGTCTGTTTACAGTCCCAGGATTCTGTTCCCATTTTTTAAGGATATCCATCTTCTTCATGTACACAAGGCAGTTCAACACAGTGAATAGGGTTATTGTCTCCTTCTCCATTTTGAAATGTGATCAAAGTACAAAAAAAGTTCTTGGGAACTGTGAGCCTCTTTATTAGATAGTCAACATTTAGATCACAATTTTATCTCTGCATGAGAAACAAACTTCACGGGTGTTTTGATATCTTTAGTTACTCTTTTTAATAAGCTAACTGTTCCAGTGAATATCTAGCTGTAAATCAGATAAGTTTAACAGTGAAATTATTAAAGTTTGAAAGCAAAGGCTACATGTAACACTAAACTAAATGTATTTCCATGAGTTCATTATTTTATATGCAATTTTTAGTTCTGCAGTAGCATACTAGACTGGGCACAATGTTATGCATAAAAAGTTTTATCCTTAAATAATACAAATACCTATAGCCTCAGTTAAATTAAGACCTCTGCATATTACTTTTAAAATGTAAAGTATGAGTTAAATATAAGCTTGCACTAAGTTAGTAACTTTTACTAAAAAGAATGATTATAATTTGAAATAAGGCATTCTTTATAGGTGTTTTTTTTTTATTCAATGAAAAAAAAAAAGCATTTTTTTCATCTCAAAGAGAGAGCAAAACAATTCTGAACAGAATATATTAAAAAATCTCACAGCTAAAGTTGGGAAACTGGTGAAATCTGGAGAGTATAAGCTCAGCCAGAGTTCTTGCTGGACTTGCTGTGATTTCTACGATGGTAGAACACACAGAAGTAAAAGTCAAGGGAAAGAAAAAGTGAATTGTGGACACAGAAGTTAAATCTTTACCCAAGGCTGAATAACTACTTTTCCTTTGTGATTAGGATCATGCAAAAAAGCTCTATGCTGCAAATGCAAGGAAGGGCTATATTTCACTAACAATTCACTACCTCAGTACAGCAGTTAACTAACAGAGTTTACAAGAAGTGGACTCTCAGCAAAATATCCTTGACAGATAACTGTTCCTAAGAAAGATGGCTATAAATCATTTATTCAAAACAGTAACTGGAAGTTTTGCTTGTCAGATTTTTAAAAGCGGAGAAGTGTTTCCTTGAACTTTTGCCTGACTTTGGCTGCCAATATATTACTAGCACCTGGGAGAAGCCTCAGGCTCAAACAGTCAAAAACACAAGAAGTTCCATTTTGTTTTAATAAGGGTCTCCTTCCTGTATTAGACTTTGTTGTATTATTTAATTTATTCTACTATTAAAGCTAAAAAAACTGAAAATCTGGCTTGCTGTCAGAAGACACTTGAACTTAGGTTTATAGGAAAAATTGCTCCCATTATAAAAGCTAGGCCAGAATTTACTAGCTTTTCTAATGCTTATTGAGCCATCCTAGGCTCTGCAAATGCTTTGGGTAAAACAAATAAAACGGCTTGTGTTGGGAAGAGCTGCATGTGTGAATGTGACTATGAGGAGACAGCGTGTATGTATTTTTGTTTTGTAATGGATCTGGTTATTATATATGGCTATGCAAGTGATCCTGGAGGAAAAATATCTCTTTTCAGTAAAAGGAGACAGTAAGACTGATAGAGTAAGGCTCTCTACTGAGCTGTACTCCTGACTTGCAGGAATAATGAGGGAAGGTAGTTCATTCTAGAGGCCAAGCAGGCCACAGGCTTTTTGCTGTCCAGGTGTGACGGTGTCATAATATTCTGCTTACTGATGGTTTCTGGAAGTGCTTTTGGACCAATACAAAAGAGGAATAATACAGTACATCCATATCATGAATACATAGAAAAGTTCAGCTAACTGAATATCCCTGTATCTGAAAACACAGAAGTTTACTAGAACATGTTTTGTATTTGCTTCCTTTGGGAACTTCAGGAAGGAGCTGAAGCAGGAGGAAATAAAGGAAAATATATGAGCTCGTTACTGTGGTGCTTCTGACTTAAGGTTTGATTTAATTTCCCATTTAATTTTTTCTGTGCAGAGTGTAGCTTCTGCTTTATAGGAATAATTTAGCACATATCTTCAAATCGTATGAGTTCAAATTTGAAGGCAAATTCTTGAAGATATAATTTGAGAAATAATTTTAACTTTTTGGAACCCTTCTACTAATAAATGACTCCTGAACAACCTTTTGTCTTCTCCAAAAATCTTATAGTTACTGGCTCACTAACTTTCAAATATACATTGCAAGAAATTAAATTGTGGTTATAAAATTTATTGCCTTTTGCTTGTTTTTTTTTTTTTCCCAATATTATTTCAATAACCCTTTACCAAAATGGCCACTATTTCCAACAACTCACAAGGGTACTTTAGCCAATCAACAGAGAGGAACTGCTTATGTTCAGACAGTTGCAGCATCAGTAGTGTTCTGACTGGCCAATGACTCTCATTTTTCCAATGACATTCAAGTTACAGGCTGCCTCAGGGAAATGGCAGACCTCTTTCTTAAAATTTGCAATTATACATTTGAACTTTCAAGCCTGCCAAAATATGACACAATCACAGTGTACTCTAAGTTCTCAGAATATATAACAACTGTGTTTTCTTTTGTGGCAGGCCATAGCTGAAAGATTGTAATGGTTTTTCCATTATAAAGCTTGTAAGAGAATTTTGCATCATGTGAATGTCACAAACCTTTAAAAGAAGGAAAAAACACACCCTGTAATGCTGTGGTAGGCAGCCATAAGTATCACAACTGAGGTTGCTGTTGGAATGTAAACTTTCTGTACCCTACTTCAGAATGCCAACAATTGAGTTACTGTTTGCCTTCATGCAGACCGAGATGCATAAAAGGATGTTAAACTACCCATAATGATCAGCAATAAAATATCATCTGGGATTAACATAGTCTCTTGACAGCTGAGAGACGATGAATGATCTAGTGGCTAATATGGATGTTTGGAAGTCAAATATCTTATTTTCTTCCTAGTTAGTACTTTGTATTTGCTTGCTTATAGCATGAAGCAGTTGGTTTCCAAGCATCTAAGGATGTAAACCTTGGTGGGAAGGAGAAGTAAGATATGACTTGACAGGCTGCATAATCAAGTTTGAAAACATGAGCATGCTATATTGAGAATCAACTGCTAGGATAATACAAGTCTGACATACTAGTCCTGTCTTTGCTAAATCTTAGTTACAAAATTAAAATTGGTTTTAAAATGACACGGGAGGGGAGAAGGGAATGATACCTACATGACTGACACTTGACTAAGAGGAGCACACCTTCTCTTTAACGTTTTCATAAAAGACTTGGATGCAGGACTTGAAGGTATATTAGCAAGTTTGCAGATGACACTAAATTGGGAGGAGCTGTTGACTCCCTCAAGGGTAGAGAGGCCTCGCAGAGAGATCTTGACAAATTAGAGGGTTGGGCAATCACCATCCACATGATATTTAACAAGAGAAAGTGCTGGGTTACGCACATGGAACAGGGCAGCCCTGGATATATGTACAGACTGGGGGATGACAGGTTGGAGAGCAGCCCCACGGAAAGGCATCTGGGGGTTCCGGTTTACAGAAAGTTGAATATGAGTCAACAGTGTGCCCTGGTGGCAAAAAGGGCCAACCATATCTGGGGGTACCTCAAGCACAGCATGGCTAGCTGGTCAAGGGAGGTGATTGTCTTTCTCTACTCAGTGCTGGTGCGGCCTCACCTTGAAGCTACTGTCTGCAGTTTTGGATGCCACAATATAAGAAAGACATAAAACTATTAGAGAGCATCCAAAGGAAGGATACAAATATGATGAAGGGTCCAGAGGGCAAAACATCTGAGGAGTGACTGAAATCACTGATCAGCACTGAAGGTGCTGATCTCTTCTCTCTGGTGACGAGTGATAGGATCTGAGGGAATGGCATGAAGCTGCATCAGGGGAGGTTCAGGTTAGGTATTAGGAAAAGGTTCTTCACTAAGAGGGTAGTCAGGCACTGGAACAGGCTCCCCAAGGCTTGTCATGGCACCAAGCCTGCCGGAGTTCAAGAAGCGTTTGGACAGCTCTGTCAGACATGTGGTCTGACCATTGGGTGGTCCTGTGTGGAGCTGGACTCGATGATCCTTGTGCGTCCCTTCCAACTCTGAATATTCTATGATTCTGTGATAGTAGTCTCTAATGAGTGGTCTTACTGGCTATATCTTCATTGTATGCAAGAACAATTTCAGTATTTTCTTGAACTGGATGCACTTGATCCAGACGCACACTTCTACTTTTGACCATATCAACTCTTCACAGACTACTTGACCATGATAAAAAAAACAGCATTATGAGGAAGGTTTTGGATGTTGAAAGAAACTGTATTGAAGTATCCTCATTTGAGATAAACCACTGAAGTATTTTGCTTTTTTTTTTTTTTTTTCCTTCTCATTCTAATATGAGTACAATAACTTTGTGGAATACTAGCTGGAAGTCTTTTAAGTCTTTTAAACATTTTATGTTTCCTTGGGAACTTGCCCAGCCTGACACTTTTAAGGAATTTTTTGGTAACCTGCTGTAGTTTATGCTGGATAAAGCAATTGCTTCCATACACTATGTTAACACTACATCTGAATGTTACTAAAGGACAGCCATTCATATAGTTGTGGCTACAAAACTTCATGTAAAAATTTCACTGCACTTTTTAACTACAATTCATTGCTGTAAGGGCATGCAAATCAGACTCCACAATCATAAAACCATCACAATTTTTATCTGTGTCACAGCATGGTCACTCTCATACTCAACAACAACAAACACACAAGTTCCAGCAGGGATTTGATTTATTCTTATGATCACTTAAGTAGACCTGTTCTACAGCATGCCTACATGTAACAGTCTTAGCAGTGACTGGTACACCTTTTTATTACATCCTTCTTTCATAGTTTCAAGCCTAAGGCCTCAGGTGTGGGTGTACTGGATAGTAACTATCCCTAGTAGCTAGTAAGGAGATAGCAACTCCCCTTGTACCGTTTCATTGCCAGCTATTGTCTGATTTCAGAAAAATGGGAAAAGATATGTGGTTTACTTAAACTGAAGTGTTTTTTCTATTGGATTACTCACTTCTTATTGTAGCAAATTTTTGTTCAAAATAACAATCAATTTTTACTAATAGTTCTCCTAGTAGAGACAAGTAACACAATTTTTAACATAATTTTCAAATATTATGCAATCAAAAAACCTGAAATATTGAAAGTTAAAGTAATTTCTATGAAGAAGTTAACCATAAACTTGCCCTCAAGTTCAGTTTTTTCTCCATAAGGTCTCTAACTCTATGCTCTGTAGGCCATTGCAGATTATAGCTGTGGAAAAGATGGGCATCCGAGTTGCTGTCTTCAGACTCTCACAGAAGCCCACATTTTAGGGACATAAATATCACCCCTGCTCTCTGACAGGGCTAATGAAGCTTCAGTCTGCTTTCTGCTTTGTTCTCCTTTGCTTCCTCCAGCCAGGTAGAAGAGACAACACGGATACATCTGAAGTCAGCATGAAGGGTTTCTCTTGCTTCTACCACAAAAATGTGGTGCCATGGCTATTAGCAGAAAGGATGGATACACTGCCTACATTGCAGACACTAAGATCCATATCTAGCACAGATTTTGAGAGGAAATTTCCTTTTCTAAACATATACATATATGAGTGAAGAAATTAAGAACCATTATGTCCAACACAAAAAGATTCATCTGTGGAAATAAATGATCATAATCTCAGCTTCAGAAAACCATACAAATTTAAAGGGCTTGAACTAAACCCATGTATGTCTTTTAATAAGCACAACATTCCAGGAAATTTATAAGCTTCAAAGATTACCAGAGGGACAACAATAAAAACTAAAAGGATCTTAGATGCTTTTCTTGCAGGCCCTTCCCTGCCTTCCATTCATCACCACACATTTTGAAACTTGTTAAACTGTTCCTGTCCCACAAAGTTCCCCTTGGGAGAGCAGCAGCTGGGGTAGTAGACAATCATCTTTGCCTTGGGGCAGCACCTGAGACTGCTACTTTCTCCAGAAGGTAGCTTGAGGCTGTTGCCCTCCTGTCCAGACCTCCACCAGAGCTTCCCTCATTCCACAGCTCCCTCGCTGCACAGTAGGTACACACAGCTGGGGTGAACTATACCTGAGGTAGACCGCATAACCATGAAGAGAGCTGGCTTCAGGCAGTAAGAGTAGGAGAGCTGGAGGGCATCTGACCTGAATGGCTGGCTAGGCCTAAACTAATTCAGAGCTGTCTGATGTGGGTGTGTTCCCAGGCTATACCTGGGTAAGACCAGATAGGAGTGAGTTTTTCCATTCTTCCTGCTCCTGTTTTCCTGCCCCAACNCCCCCCAACCCAACAACAACAAAACAAATACCAAACATTGGTAGGAAAGAGATAGAGGCATGTCAGCCAGAAGAAAGCTGTATTCACTCTGGCTGGGCCCCACCACTCAGTCTGGCTATGGGGAAGCTCTTTACACAAGCAGGCGAGATGGCTCTCTGACCCTCTGTCTTGGAATGCTTGCATCATCCACCTCCACAGTGAAGATCCAGAGTTCAGGACTCTGTTTTTGAATCTACCAAGCTCTGAAAGCTTCTGCATTGTGTGACATGGGATGCCAGCTGTTGAGCTGCCAGCAGCTTTTATGCTGACACAGAAAGCACTACTTCACCACTAATGGTAACAGCAAGAAAAGAAAGTTTGGGTGAGTCTTCCCTGGTAAGGTTTCAGTGGTCCCCGATGAGTTTTAGTACTTAACATGAAAGAAGGTTTTGGGGTTTTGAAATTTCTCACTTATGTTCCTAGAAAAGCTATTCATAAAGCCCATCTACCACTTCCCAGAAGGACTTTTCAATAACACCTGGCACCAAAATCATTCTTGTTAGTTTTTTTTTGTTTGTTTGTTTGTTTGTTTGTTTTTCAAAACCAAAGATTTTATTTTGCAGAACTAATTCATGCTTCAGCTGCACCCATGCTAGCCCCTTAGAAATGTCTGGGTGTTTTCTGAGATTTCATGGACTCTTTTTCATTAACCTTGCTTTTTGTGTTCCTGTAGAGCACAAATCTTCTCCTAGATGCAAAATTATCATAGACTTTGTGCTTGACCAGTACTGTTTGTCCCTAAGTGTTTGTAAAAGTTCTTTTTTTCTGGAAATGTTAGAATTATACATATACCAGGATTGAAAAGTCCAGAGAAAAAATTTCTGCCTGAGAAAAAAGAATAATAATCTGTAAGTAGTAATGAGCAAGGAATGAATAATCATTTCAAACCACAAATTTGCTTGGGCAACCAAGAATCTAGAGAAATGCAAAGTGTGAAGGTACAATGAAGTGAAAACTTTTTCTCCTTCCTGTTAGGTTTTCTATGGGACTATTCTTTCTACAGCACTATTAAAAGATCCTACCACCACTCATAAAAGAAAACTTAGATGCAGAAAAGCTAAACATTACAGTCTTGAAATTTCTTTCCATTTAAGAAAGAAATGAAACAATTATATATGAATATACATTGTAAAGCTGTCACAGTGAGGTCTCACGCATCAACAGCTTTTACACAACTGTATACTCTAGTATGCACCGAAACTGAGTTGTTGTCATGGTAACTGTCACATCAAATATATCTTTTCAATGCAGATACTTAAAAATCAAGCATTTGTGCTATCATTAATACTACTCTGAGATTGTGACAATAGATTGATTTTAGATTCTTTTAAATCAAGATTAAATATTGTTGAGAGGAACATTTTTCTTTGCAGTATCATTTTAATTTTAATTCCTTCACTGTATTACAACAACAAAAATTAGTGTTGGGATTCAGAATTATATCAGTGTTCACTGACAGTAAGCTGTAATAGTTTAGGTTTGTGTGAAGGAACTACATACAAAGTGAAGATGAGAACACATTTTGCTTTTAAAATCCTATGGCCATGTGATATTTTGGAAAGACAATGACGTTTCCAGTTATATATTTGAATAATATTGTCATCTAGCTCATTCTGACTGCAAGTAAAGCAAGTATGATAACTAATTGTTTGCACTCCAGCATAGGTAGGAAAACTTGACAACATTCCCAAGTCACGTTAAAGTATTATTTTTCCATTTTTGAAATAGCTAACGACATTGCTTTATTAAATTTCCTTTTTAAAAATAAGCTATTAATTTGCAACATGTACTATCTTTACATATTTTATGTTCAGTTTGTTTTATTTAAATCACATAACTTTTGTTTGAATAAATAAACCCTACAAAACTTTCTTCTTTGATCTAATAGCTTTTCCCGTGATCATAACAGGGCACTTATTACAAACTGAAAAAACAAATAAACATCAAACCAAATTGAAATTAACATTAAATAGCTTTGCCTTTTTTTTCTTTTTCTTTTTCTTTTTCTTTTTTTTTTTTTCCTGAGAAATCAAGCTTTCAACTGCTCTCACGTTTTCTTTTGCTCTTAATTCTAAATAAATTTCCAAGATACTTACTTGGTTGAACTTACTTGTGCTAATGAATAGTAGTTTGGAATAGTCCAGTTTGCTAATTTACTGGCCCATGATTACATTATAAATTAATGCAAACATATGTTACAAATATATGTTTGAAAGAAACTGTGGAATCACATTAGCTGGCTTAACAAGCCGCTGAGCAAAATGGCATAATTCTATTTTATTTGATTCA
This sequence comes from Anseranas semipalmata, assembly GCA_013399115.1. Taxonomy (NCBI): domain Eukaryota; kingdom Metazoa; phylum Chordata; class Aves; order Anseriformes; family Anseranatidae; genus Anseranas; species Anseranas semipalmata. The sequence continues at coordinate 152,748 of VXAA01004601.1, read as the reverse complement.
CAAAATCTATGTATCTAGCTAGTCTTTAAAAAGTAATATTTATTTATAATGACTCCTAACTTTTGTTGGATGATTTCTGAACTGTAAGAAAAATGTGCTATGTAGCCATTTCAAATATAAACATAAGAAAGTAAGACAGCATCATTAAATGGTCCATTATGAATCCAGTCCCACATTCTTTGTATAGTTAAAGTTCCAGCTGAAGCTGTAGCAATGAAGTGACTGGACTTTTACCTAGGCTGTAAATGACTTTCTCACTTGGTTTGTGTGGCTGTATGCCTTAGTGACCAGGAGATAGGTAAAAGATTTGAAAGACATGGCCTCCATTTGTGGCTAGCCTACTGGATTGTTGGGTTAATCAGCTTCTCTTTTTTGGTCTTCTACTTTGTGAAATAGCTTAATGGCATTGACCTTGGTATTGTGTCCTGACATCTCCTGGTGAAAATATAGAGCTAAGGCTTGTATTATGTTTTGTATGAGCTGTGATGAGTATTTCACAGCAGCCCAAATCTGTTTCCATAATACATGATGTTAAAGCAAGAAGGCCCCTGGAACATGTTATCAATGTGGAAAAGTGTGAAGGAACACAGTAGAACGGTGAGTGGAGATTCTCATGGCAATAGATGTTTATGTTTGACGTCAGTCAGAGCAGCGTACAAAAAGATATGTGCTGAAAGCTACAGAGGAGTCCTAATTTTTCTAGTCGAGATGCTGTCTTAAAATAGAGTTGTTTTACTTTCTCTTTCTCTCCTCCCAAGTTTTCACATTTTCTTTTTCATATGTCCCACTGGAAAAAAAAGAAGAAATAGAAGTGTGAGAAGATCAAAGAAAGGTACTGGAGTTTTGAAATTCATGAAAAAAGGCAGGCCAACTTGCAAGTTAAGGTATGGGTGCAGAAAATAATTATCGATGGGCAGCGTGGAGATGAATGAAGAATGGCACTTGATGGGGCAGGTGAGGAAATAGCAAGAGAAAGGCAGCCAAGTAGGGAGTACATCAGTGCAGCAGCGTTGATGTAATGCCGATTCCCTGTCCAGGTCAAAGATAGTGCTGGGGTAATGATGTCTGATAACCAATTGGCACAAAAGAGCAGATCTGTAGAATCACCTGGTAATAAAATAAGAACAGGTGACTTCTGTGAGATTGCAATTGTAGCAGTGGGGTGGACTTTTACACTTTTCTAAAGCATTTTAAAGCTAGTGAACAGATAGACTTCATGCACAGTGTGTACTACATTTGTCACTATTCTCTGCTTTCACTAGTGAAGCCTTTACCTTTGTGAAAGGTTGATGACTGAGTTTATTACACAGTATCAATGCTTGCAAGTTCATAAATTTTCCCTCTTTGGTAACCATACTATGCACTGTCAGTTCATATATCCAGTTTATGATAACTCTGTGATTAAGATGAATGACAGAAAAGATAAATGCATTTGACTAACTGGTCTCTCATCAGAACCCAACTCTGCAGTGTTTACAAAGCATCTAGCTAAGTAATTTCAAATACCAAATGCTAGCTAGTAATATACTAGGACATAAAGCTTGCTGTGACTTCCTTTGCACGAGATTTTTGAGAAATTAATAATTTTTAAGGGGATAGAAGAGACAGAAAAGTCTGCATGTGTGCCCAGTGACAGATTCCTCTTTGTGCCTAATTCATTGGAAAAATTGCTCAAGAACTGTTCAGCCATGTTTGAATATGCTGCCAAGGTCAATGGGACCTTTCCAAATATGCTGGTTATGTGAGGTAAAAGTGCTTGAGGCAACTTCAACTTAAGCATTTCTGTACATTTGCTTATTTTATTTGGAGAACAGATAATCTGATGGTTTTGGCAGGCCCATCTTTGAACATTTCTGACAGCATACCCTGGAAGGCTGAGAACAGGGGTTTGGTTTGACTAAGTGTCTAGAACCCAGCACTGTAGTACAGACCTGCATAGCGAGGATCCACTGAGGGGGCTGAAAATGTATTCAGACACTGCAGATTTTTAAGTTAAATTCTATTTTTATGACAGTAGCAATCCAGTCACAGAAAAGACGTATGTAAATGCATGTGTCTTATCAGCATTATTTTCTATGTTTCCAGGAGGCATCTAACAATGTAGAAGAGTTGATTTCAATTCTGAAATGGTCGATATGCAATATATAAAGACATTTTGAAAGTAAGTGAAAGAGAACAATAGTACCATGCACTAAATGCTGCTGCTCTGTGTGCCTCTGGAAACAGTAGCTAGATAAGAAAATCTACGTGCATAAATACCAGTTGTGTCTGTATATGTGAGGCTAGTCGAGTTGGTTTAGAAAGTTATAGTAACTGGGAAATGTTGCTGGATAAAACATGGCCACATTCACCATAATTGATTGCTCTTCCAGCCATTGTTTCTGCAGTGTGGTTTGGTTATGGCTTCTGCCCATTGCAGACAAACTTCTTCAACAGAGATTGAAAGAAGGTTAGAATTGAAAGGTAGTTTGATTAAACTTTGAAATTTAATATAGCCCAAGAAGAGAGGAGGGAGAGATCCTGCTCCCATAAGAGTGAGTGTGAACAGGACTAGACATAAAAATACTTTGCTTCCCATATTTCTTTTAATCATTAAGTTTGGAATAAGAAAGTCTCATATATAAGCAAGGCTGCTCTGGGTGTGGTATGGTTTCCAACCTGGTGGTTAAAAATCACCTCCAGCAAGCTTTGCTGCCCCAGCTTTTGGGAGTTGCAATGTCAGTGCTTGGCTTAGCAGGAGTTTCCTTTGCCCACAACTTCTGGCTCCCCGAGGCTTGGACCTGAAACACCTCATGTGCAACCCCACCTCCGTCCTTGGCTGTTCTTGGAACTGGCTGATATTCCTTTGGCAGGAAAATCCCTGAGGCAAAGCTGGGCGATGATACAAGTTCACCCCGTTTACTGGAATGTCACTTGTACCATCCAGTGCTTTTTGCATTGTAATTATTTCCTGGGGGTAATTGCATGCTTTTTAGACTTTCTTTTGCGCTCCCATGCTCAGTGCAAAAAGGGCTAGAGGGCATTGCTGAACTGTTCCCAGGGAGAACAGTAAAGTCTACTAGCCACTTTGACATTATTGTTATTTATAAATCCTAGACAAAACAAAATAAAGGGTTAGATATTGCTAACCCCAATCTATTGGTTTGGGGTAGGGAGCTGGTCTTACAGTTGACAGTCCTTTCCCTGGTCATGTTAGATCTACACTAATGATGTGCTGTGGTGTGAAAACTGGGGCCACGTACTGATACTCTTCCACAAGTAAATGGGTTGGGTATGTGTCAATATGGTAAAAAAAGAAAAGAAAAAAAAAAAAAAACATTGCTGTGGGTGACTCTCTGCATGTATCAGCTGGGTAAGAAACCCAAAAGGAGAACTGTGTGTTTATGCCCCCAAAGTAGTGAGGAAATGTTCTGTTTCATCCAGAAAAAGTTTGGGGTTCAAGGGAAGAACTTAGAAATGCAATTGTTAGATGGTGCTGCTCTCTGGTGCTTAAGCTCAGTACCACCATTTCCTCCTAGCTCTCTCTAGCTCTAAATTGAAGGTTTTGTGAAATTTTAATTAATAATTCTTTTCATTATCTATTGTGAGTAGTTTACTATGGCAAAACAACATTGGTGTGCCCAAACATTTCTCATTTTTAAAAAAGATTTAAGTGCCTGACTACAAGGAAAGAAATGCAGTAGGAACACAGGATGTTCAAAATTCAGCTACTTTGAAGGGGTACAAGAATTGTCCATTTTACAAGTAGTGCAAAGCATCTTACACACTCTACAGGAGCACGTAATAGAGCTCAGCTAGTTATAGTGTCTAAGTAAGAACCCAGAAAAATTAGTAGTACATTTTCTAAGTGTTATTTTACATACTAAATTGAATAATTGTTTTTAGTTTCAAGAAATTACAAGTTCATTTATGTCAGCTCAATTCATACTACATAATTCAGCTACTTACTATTTAATAAGAACTACCACAAATTACTTGGAGAATGATTCTTTTACTGTTCCTAAAAAATTAAAAGTATTAATTTAAAGTAATTTACTTGCCTTGCTAAAAGACTCCACATTTAAGGGTAATCGTTGCAAATTAAAACCCATCAGAGTCAGACACACAGAATCAGCCACAACACTGCAAAACTTCACAGTCTTATGTATTGTGAAACTTACATTATAATCTTATGAGTAAGCAATGGAAACTTCAGCTTAATTGTGTGTTAGCAGCAGAAGCTTCCACATTGAGAAAACTCAGTATAGCTATAGTCATTCATCTTCTTTTTTGCTCCTTGAGGGAAGTTGTTATAAATCTTCCCTACAGTTTCAAAATGTAACAGCAGATTTTGTAGGGAAAAGCTTATTTTCCTTCTGAGGAACAGTCTTTAACCTTGCAGGAGGAAACTCAGTTTTCAGTCCTGTTTCATCTGCAGTTTTACACTTTTTAAATTTTATACAGGAAAGGGAAAGTGCCCTGAGTTCATATGTTGTTTGTATCTGAAAATTTTGTAAGTTCATCTCTGGAATCTATACTGACTGAGCTTAGAATTAGTTGTTTATGACTTTTTTTAACATAGTTCTACAGGAAAGTTTCAGGGCAGCCAACTTCTGCCACTGTATTTATATGTGATCAAGGAGGGCTATAAAGAAAGAACAAGAAAAGAAAATTTTGAAGGTGCTGGGGAAACAAGAAAGAGATTGGAGGAGCCTAGAGGTAAGTAACAGGAAAGGAATTTTGTTCCTTGTTGAGTGAAGCAGCCTCTCTTCATTTATGGAGTTTGTGATATATATGGAGAGAGATGTGTGGAAGCCTATCCATAAGCTTTTGCTATCTGCTCGCAGTATAATGACACCCCACACACTGCCACACTTGATTTAGAAACCACAGAATCTGTCAGAGACCAAGCAGTGCATTCTGCAGATAGGGGAAAACCACTGAACTGAATGGGATATAAAAATGTACCCATGTACTTTGTTTAACTGGGGCCTGGATTTTCCTCCTGGCTTCAAAATGGTTGAGAACTATAGACTTCCCTTTGATTTATGGTGGGTCAATGCACATATTTCAGACCTCCTGGGCAAAACTTGTGCTATTTTTTTAGTCATACTCTTTAATAAATAACAGACAAGATAGCAGAATTAGAACTGTGTCAGACTGACTGAAAACAGCAAAAGAGATACTCTAGGGAAGCCCAGCCACTGTCTGACATACTGCTGTTTTAGAACAGTCCATTCGCTGTATCCAAAATACTATTATAATTTAAAGGCTGTCACATATGGAAGATGTTAGCAGTTTCCATTGCCTCGTTCCACTTGGTAGACGCGCCCACTGAACCTATACAAGGTCCATTCCAAAGTAGGTGATTTGTGAAAAGTTTTCATGCTTCTGGTTCTTATAAAAACTAGTATATAACCAATGTTTGAGTTTCTTTTTTTTGTTGTTGTTGTTGTTTCTACAGTGTGAGTGTTTTACTTTACAGAAATCTGATTATAGCATTGCTCTTAAGAAGTCCTAAGGTGGAGATCTCCTGATTAAAGTCTATTTAGTCATTAGCACTATCTGCATGACAAAATGAAAGCTTATTTCTAATACAGAGTATTTACATGATCTTTATCACTTGTAACTATTACAGAAAAACAATAAATTAGGCATACACTTTCAAAATAACACCTGGAACAGAACTCCCTCTATAAACTTGTTTAACCTTTTATTTTTTAGTGACAGATAGGAATTTATTATTTTGAAAGTCTTGGAGCACCTGGTCTGTGATTTTATCAGAGTTATAAGAAATGCCTTGGAGGCGAATGTGGGGGAATGGTTAGAACAAGAACCATGATTCTTTAAAAAGTGTCTTTTATCTTAAGAACAAATTTAGTTTGCAAACTCAGGGCACTCTGGACTGCAATTCATTCTGACAAATCAGTTCCTAAGGTGTTAGTTATATTGCAGTTAAATAATCCTAACATCTCTGCTGGCTTTCTAAGTTTAACCTCTCACCCTGGGAAATCTGATTAAGAGATAAATGTAGATGAAAAAATACACCAAGTATTTGTTGCATTTTTCTCCCCTCTGTAACTCTTGTTGGTATAATACTTCCTGCATCCAAAATGCGATGATGTGAACAGTAATTTAAAATGGTGCAGACAATTTAAAACAGTCTAATTGTGACTTATCTAGAATCTGCTCTTTAGGTAAATACATTATGAATTTTAGAACTTTTCTGTTATCTCAGATTCAAAATGCGCCACTTACAGATCCAATGGAGGGATAGTTCTACTCCCTCCCTCCTTCTCCGTCACAAGCAGATAATGATGTAAATATCAACGATCCTTTTCAGCATCAAGCATTTAAAATGTCTAAGAGCTGATTTTTCTCAGATGTGCTGCCTGAGTCATGGCTGGCCCCAATTCTGCATGGCACCAGTTTCATTGCCTTCCTCAGTGGGATTGCTCCTGTCCATGAAGAGGAAAGGAGGCTATCTCAGGACTGGGGCCTAGGAAGCCTGCCTGTCTGCTAAATGAGACTGTTACCATTTGACTGGCTCATTAGTTGGACTTTGTCAAAGCTAAGCTTAAGCGATCATTTTCATTTGAAACTTTTCTACTGTCAAGAACTGCCTGTCCTCAAAATTAGACTAAAGATGTTATTAATGCAACTGGAGACACAGTGTTTTTGTGCTAAGTTAGATATTAGCCTTGCTGCTTAGCATGTCTAAAATTAGGCTGGCATGAAAGTTCAAGAATGCAAATCAGCACTAAACTCTAGGTCAGCATAAAACATGCAGATCACTCCATAAAGGAAAAAAGGGAAGAGTCATATAATTTAAAAACACATTTCCATGTCTGCAAAAAAGCAAGTGCGCAATGTGGGTAGCAAAGGAAAGATGGATTTTTGCTCTAGTGCAGATCAACTAATTTTGTTTTCTTTCCCATCTGTCCTCCATGTGAGTCTGTCCACATGAAAAATCCTGCTTGGTGAAGCCCCACAGGGATGGCATCCATATCACAGCAAATGCTGGGACCATTCATCACTTTGGTGCCTGGGATAATTTTACAATAACCTTGGCAGGCACACTTCTACGAAAGATGATTTTCAGCTGTAGGCCTGAAACCAGATTAGATATTGTTGTTTAATCACCAGCGTAGTCATATTCCCAATGCTCTTTAGTGAAGTTGCTTTGTGCTATGTATTTCTTCATTTCAGTGTTATACTTTGGATGCATAAAAGGACTGTCTATAAACTTATCTGAGGCATTCTAATATTAATCTTGGACAAAAACAAAAGGGGTAAAATTCATGTTATGTAATTCGTCAAACTGTAATTGAGTTGAGATTAGAGTTTGTCAAATATTTAAAGTTTCTGCCCTTCATAAAAGAGATAAAGAATGAAAAGTACAGGGTTAGGGTAATCCCAGATAGAATAGATGAGTAACAATGAAGCTTTCAAAAGAAAGTTCACATATGTCTGTATGACAGTGAGATTTATGATTTTTCTGGGTTGTTCACTTCAAAGTATCTTTAAGGATGGTTATTGTAAAATAGAACAAGGCAGAGTGAATTTCACATTGTGAACAAAGAAAAATTATCACCAAAAATTATCTACAAAAGACAGTGGAAAAATGAGCTAAAGTCACTGAGATTGGTTCCCGGTTTAAAATTAGTGGCATACAGAGACTTCTAAAAGAGGAAAGTAAAGGTAAAATGAGGGAAATTTCTTCTTTATGTCATTTGTCTCTACTAGGTTTCATCATAACATATTGCTCCTAATGTCCCACAGTCCAGTGTTCCCTGAGGTTGCTGAAAGCCTCTGATCAGCCTCTAATGAGAACCGGATCAGGGCTCATGTGAGTGTACTAGAAGCCCATTGCATTTTTTCTTTTTCTTTCTTTCTTTCTTTCTTTCTTTCTTTCTTTCTTTCTTTCTTTCTTTCTTTCTTTCTTTCTTTCTTTCTTTCTTTTTCTTAATCATAGGCTTAAAAAAAGTCTCTGCTGTTTTCAAAAGACATTGAAACACAAGTGTGAAAGATATGTGGACTAGAAACATATGTATTTTGCAAAGAATTGTTTTGAGTACCACTCCGCAAAGTTTTCAGTATGAAATCTATAACCATTAAAAACATGCTAGAAGCTCACTCTCTCTTTTTTGAAGCATTGAGGAAACCATGGCCCATTTTTGCTGAATGTAGGTTGATTTATGCGAGTGAAGACAAATGGTTCTCAGTAAGTAATCATCAAATTCAAAGTGAAACTCTAGAGCTTTGAACCCACATGACCTGAAGCAGAAACTAGTGTTCACACCAACCCTTGCAAGGCAAAATTGCTGAGTTTGGGAGAAATATCAGCCATTCATCTGAATTCTCAGGGAGAAAATTGTTTCATGAATATCAGCAAAACAAACTCGTTATTTTTAATTTATGAAATTTACTGCTGCATTGTTTGGCGCCTTCCCATCCTTTGAATGAATTACATGCTGTAGAATGTTTTGTGAGAAATAAAGTAATAGACTGATACCCATTCACCTAGGCAACAGGAGCAAAATTTTGAATAGAGTGCATGTGTGCTTACATTTTCTTATAAGAGTATAACAAGAGGGTATGCAGGAATACAAATATTCCTTCTTATGCACATATATGGTAACAACTAGATTAATTTCTGTGCATGGATTCCATGAGAAACTTTTTCCAAAACTAAACATGAAGCCACCTGTCCAGGTACTGGAAACTTAGTGATGATCAGTTCGATCTGTGGTAAGTAGTCTGGTCAAATAAAGCTGGTGTTACTTTTCAGTGGAATTATAAATTTGCTTACAGAGAAGCATCTCTAGGTGTGCCTGACACAGATATATGTAGGGCTCACCATCCTGATAAGGGGTATGATTACTTCTTGCTTCTCTAGGACAAATGTATTATACTGCCAGCTCTTCTGTACAAAGTCACTGTATACCACTTTCCCATCTCCCTGTTCCTCAGATGCTTCAATTAATCCTGTTACTGGTTTCTCCATTCCAGGATGCCCTCACCATCCTTGAAACTGCATAAATGGCAACTTCCTATTTTCCAACATTCCCAAATTCCCATTGTTGTTTCTTTTCCCTTTTTTGGGGGGAAAGGTTGTCATTCAGGACAACAACATAGTAATCTCTACTGAGGTGAAAAACTTGTTTGGTCTCAGAGTTGTGATTGTTTCTTCCTTCCTTCCTTCCTTCCCTCCTTCCTTCCTTCCTTTCCTTCCTTCCTTCCTTCCTTCCTTCCTTCCTTCCTTCCTTCCTTTCTTTCTTTCTTTCTTTCTTTCTTTCTTTCTTTCTTTCTTTCTTTCTTTCTTTCTTTTTCTTTCTTTCTTTCTTTCTTTCTTTCTTTCTTTCTTTCTTTCTTTCTTTCTTTCTTTCTTTCTTTCTTTCTTTCTTTCTCAGTTGGAAGGTTCTAATGAGTGTTACTTCGCATAGTCAAAAATTAGTCCTGTGTGAAATCATTGCAGAAAAGTAAGTGGATTAAAACCAGACTCACTGAGTTTAAAATAGAACAGCTAAAATGAGTCATCATTGTATGCAGTTGTATGCAGTCATTTGCCAAAGAAGCCAGAAATTTCTGTTATACTCTATCCTTTCCAATGGCTTGGAAGAACTACAGAAAACCTTTGCTAATAAAATTTGTACATGGTGCAAAGGCTGATGAAGCTCTACATATAAAGTGCTTCTACAGGGAGTAATCAAGACTTTTTGGTAAATTGCATGCCAGAAAAAAGCAGACACTTTAAGAACAAGACTGACAGAACCTTCTTAGTGACTAAATTCAATCAAATATAAGTATCTCCTGCACTTCTTTACATGATGATCTAGCTCAAGGAAAAAAGTTTTAAGGCTGGCTGTGATTTATAAATTGGTTTCCAATATTTGAGCTGTTGATTCCAGTTGAGCTGCTACCATTCCTACTGGTTGGGAAGTGGTGTAGTGAATTGTCTTCCTAGCCTGTATGGACACTTGGGGTGACCCTAGATTCACTATTTCTAAACGTTGCAGCTGTTTCTCCACCTCCTTTTTTGGGGAAACCAAAGCATTTTCTGCACTGGAGAAGGAGCTATTCTGGGCCTTGGCACTTTAGTCATGTGAGGATTCTGTAGACGCATTTCCTAACAAGTCATCCCTTCATTCCTGCTGCCCCTCAACCTCATTGTACCAAGGTCTTAGCATCTTACCACTGTGGTCAGCCTCAGAGGTCCAAAACCAAGATGCTGGCATAAAATTTATGAAAATGTAGAATAACATTTATCTCTGTAGAGCTTGAGTGCATATGGCCAGGAACGAGGAGAGAGAGGGTGGTTTCTTGTAGCTCTGGCAACACATCGGTGTTACACAGAAGGCCTTGGGCTGCTGAGTTAGTAAAAATGCCATTCAGCCTCCAAGGAACACAGTTTATTTTCTCAAGTGAGAACTGGGTGTGAAAAGGTTGGGAGACACTATTTCTGTAACTGTTGAGATGTATGTTACAAGGAATTTGGGGTCCCTTCCCCTGAAAGAAGATTTAGGAAAGTGAAAAGTTGGAATTTGAAGCCAGATAAAAACAAGTCTGAAATAAGATGCACATTTTAGTCAGTGATAATAATTAATTATAGAAGCGGCTTATCAATGAATGTGCTAGATTTTCCATCACCTGAAATCCTTCAGGAAATATTGGGTATGTTACTGATTATCTTTTGTTCAGCCAGAGGTTATGGGCAGTCTAACACAGAAAATCAGATTAGAAACTCATAATGCGCCCTTATGGCTGTAAAGATGCATGAAAGTCAATGGCACAAATTTGCGAAAGTGAGTGATTTGGTTCAAAGCTGAGACTTCTAAATTCAGGTTTCTGTTTTCCTTTCTGAATGATGAAATGTCTAATTCGACAGGAGCTGAATTCTGGCTGCAGTTAGATTGATGTGACTCCAATAACTTCAGTGAAACTGCAGGATTTGATACAAGGACTTTTCAAACCTGTCTGTTTTGGCAGAAGCATTATTGCCACTTAATCAAAAGCTTTTACCTCGAGAAGCTTGTTACCACAAGCATTTGTTTTGAGGGCTGGGCACTTTTTCTCTAGGGAAGAAACAAAAATAAAGGAGCATTTTAAAATAATAAATGCACCCATGTGGTTTTACTATGCCTAATAGAGGAATATGTTTTGAAAGAATATAAATATCTGATTCAAAAGTCAAAAACAAATATCTGTTTCTTAATAATCTAGACCAAATTCGCTGGCTAAAGTCCCTGATAAATTCTAAAAAGTGCTTTGTTTGAGAAGGAGTTTGGATACCTCACTCTCATTCTTTTAAGTTGCTATCCACCATACTGAGCAGAATCCCACAACTTTACAGGTGGAGCCACATTGCAGCTAGTGACACAGACAGATGACATATTTATTAGCTTGTCAAAGCTTCCTCTGTTTATGGAAGACTCACCCAGCTAAACAAAACAGTCTGCTTCCCATTGGCTAATTGAGCTGGCCCCTGTTGAGAGTCTCAGCAAAGTGCTTGATGAGGCATAAAATGATGATTAATTAATTTACTGCTCAGTTGATCATCAAACTGAGAGGTTTATGATTCTCACAGCGGTCAACACTCTCTCTTCAATGTGCAACAGCATGAGCAGCCTTCACTCTGGCCTGCTGCTGCCTTTGCTATGACCTGAGATATGGTGGCTTAACACAGGGGAAATAAAGAAAAAATAAGCAAAAAGTTTCAAAAGAGATGTACTCAGCAGCCTCTTTCAGAGAAGCTTGTGTGTGCCACAACACTTCTCACAAAGGAGCTTTTCATATCTTAGCATTAATAAAAGCTACTTTGCTGGACTTTATTTTGGTTCAATGTATTACATAATAACCTTCCTAAAAATAACAGTTTCTTCTCTGATCACATGGCTAAAAGGCAGAATTAGAATGAAGTTATATAGAGAGGGGGCTTCACAGTTGCAGGTATAGGTGTGTTAGAAGAAATCAAAATGCCAGTACAAATACTGACTAGGGTTCTCTTTTTTTATTCTTAGAGGTGAATTTTAGTAATTTAAAACTCCTTAAGTCCGTAAAGAACTATTAAGAATTATGAAGATTTGAAGATCTGAAGACTTAGCAAGGTGCATTCTGTATATGGTAGGCACCACATTTAAAAACAGTATTCAAAAACCACGTTTTTGCATTTGTGTGCATTTACAACTTGTGTGCAATCACCAAGTGTTTTGCATATTAGCTTTTGTATGAAAACTTTTAAATATTTGCATTTACGGTAATATTATACTCACTTTTCCCTGACATTTTTATGTAGTGCCCACTGTTTATTCTAAATGTGAAGACAACTAAATTCTCTGTAGTCACAGTCATTCAATTCAAGAATAGTGTCAGGTGAATCAATATACATATAAATAAGCAATTGAATCCAGTTGTCAGACAAGTATGTTTTATACTAGTTAATTGGTCTAAATTTTTACAAGAGCTAGGTTGTGGAACACTTATGTTGGCATAAGGACCTGTATGCCAATGCATACGTGTTTAGAAATTACTTTACATTAGAAAGAGTTCCAGCTAGGAAACCAGGCAGAAAATGAAGCTGTTTAATATAGCTTCAGTCCTTTATTTGTATCAAAAGAGCAATGAGAACAATAAGCAAACACAAAATGAAATTGAGTTAGTACAGTCAGTAGGTCATTTGTTTATGAAATATATATTTTTTCTTTGATTTGCCCTTTAGGAAATCTAACCTGTTTTAGATAAACCAGGGGAAACAAGTCTCTTTTTCTCAGCAAAGTAATGTATAGAAACCTAAGTTTGTATATTTACGCAGAATATACTACAGTGCAGGAAAAAAGCTTAGAAATAAATAAAGTATAAAACAAATCAATTCTTGTAGAACAATTTAACATTAAGAAAAAAAAGGGAAGGAGAACAGGAAAGGAAGGTTGGATGACTTATCAACATGTTCCAAGAACTTGCAGTTTGGTCAAGGAATGGAAGACGTCTCAGTGAGCACTGCAAATCACTACATTACATGTACCTGCTTAAATAACATGCCTTTTCACATACCTCAAATGAAATTTATCTATGGGAAAGGGTGTATTACCCTTATTTATAGATGAGGAATGATTTTCAAAGGATGTAGGAGCAGCAGTAGACAAATATTTAGTATGAACATCTGTGACATGATGTGACAATGTGTTGATGTTGACTCTTGGGTGCATAAATGGGGAATAGTCATTAGGTGTTAGAAAACGTGTCTAAAATGGGGCTGTTGACATTGCCCAGGTTGTATAAAAAGGAGCTCTGAAAACAAATTTCAAAATCACATTCCAGTCAATCAGGTAAATCTACTGATGCAAGCTTCATGCTGTATGATATTTTCATATTTGTTAAAGTGCCACTGACATCTTAGAGGAATGATAATAAAATTTAGTAACATGCTTACACAAGAGTATAAGCAACAGAAAAGGCAGAGTTGACTTTGCCATGGTCAAATACTGATTGTTGGAAAGCTATATTTCTTTTGGGTATCTTTTATTCTGTTTTTATTTTGCCACTCTCAGTGTAGAACAACAGCATAATGGAAGCTCTGTAGCTCTCTCTACAGTGGATATTTTTTGTATAAAAACTTGTCCATCTCTGATCTCTCTGATTTTTCCCCACCATTTTACGTATTGCAATGGTCTAAAATTCATCATTCTGTAACCATGTCTGCTTTCTCTCATACTATTTTTTATGATCCTCTTCTGAAGGTCTGCATAAAGATGCATAGTGCTTTATTTTTATAGCTTCATAAAATGTAATGGCAAAAAAACATTAGCTAATCTGGTTGACTACCTTTGAAACATGGGCTGTAGAATTTCACCTGGTTATCCCTGCACTGAGCTGAATAATGTGTATTTGACTAAAGCATATCTTCCAGATGGATATCTAGTTTTGATTTGAAGACATCAAAGGCCACTTCCCTGACAGTTTTGGAAACATCAAAGAGTACTGAGCTTGTGGAAGATAAAAGAAAAATGAGCTAATTGCCTGGATGCTAAAGGGAAATTTACAGCAAATATTTTGGTCTTATTCTGGCTTTTAAAAATCTGGATTACTGGAAAGACTGCAAGCCATTATTACATAAGTAAGTAAAATTGGCTTTCTTTTTTTTTAGATCTAGGCCTCACATGGTAGATAAACAAGTCCTTAGAAAAAAAAAAAAAAAGAAAAAATAAGTATGAAAAAGAAATAGAAGATAATATCTACCATAGTCTACCATTTGCAGTCTTTGTAAATGACAGGCTGAAGTAAAAAACAAACAAACAAAAAAAACCTTGGTCACTGAATGCTGCTTACACTGAACCCTGTTAGTTAAGTTGCAAGCTATGAAAAAAAAGAAAAATAAATTGAAAAAAAAAAGGAAGGAGGGAAGGAAGGAAGGAAGGAAGAAAGGAAGGAAGGAAGGAAGGAAGGAAGGAAGGAGACAAAGGGAAAGAATAGGAAGAAGGGGAAGGGGAGGGGAGAAAGAGAAGGGGAAGGAAGGACAGGGGAGAATCGAGATAATTTTAAATTAGAAGTTTCTAATGAAATGTCATGCCAGGCCAAAAGAGATTCTAAAAGTTGGCATGGATTCTTTAGACCCAAATCTTGAGAACTTGTGCTCTGCAGAGCACTGAATGCTTTATTTCCTTAGCCCTGCTGCTTTACCATCTCCCCCAATTTCTGGTCCTGGAATAGAAGATATGATATTGTGGAATCACCCAGAAAATCTGATGGATCATATCAAACCAATCCCAAAATTAAACTGTGGCTGAAATGCAAGCTCAGGAAAAATGTGTAGACATAGCTTAAGATATTTTGGACTTGCATACTTCTAAATTAATATTTCATTAAACAACAAAAACAACAAAAAACATTCAAAAAATTTGAAACAAAAAGATTTCATGTGATATGAGGCACAAAAGTTTGATGTTTCAAAAATTCCAGAACCCTATTTCTATGAGTGTCTCACTGAAGAATATTTAAAGAATTTTAAAAGATTTTTTAAAGATGTGTCATAAAAATAAATATGTATTCTTGTTGGCAGAACAATCAGTTTTTATTGGTAGGAGGTCCATAGTTCAGCTGTCTCAAAGGAAATTATAATGTGTCTGTAAGCAGACATATAGAAAAAATTAATTACAGCTAAATTAAGTCTTTGCAACTTATTTTAGGACTTTTTTGAGAACATTCAATTTTGTGTTTGGATAATCAACTAATACATGCTTTCAGTTCTAGGACTGGAGTGTCACTGAGAACTATGCATACTTCAGTAGTAGCTTCAGCCATTATCTGTTAGCTGGCATGGACATAGGGATGACTTGATAGGTTGGGAATGTCTGAAAACAACAATTTTGAGAATACGTTGAATTATTTTGTTGAAAGAATTCTCAAAATTGCTGAAAGCATAATCAAGCATATTAAAAAAAAATGAAATAATATTTCACAGAATGAAAATAGATGGCACTTCAAACAAAATGAGAAGAGTGTTCAAAATGAGAAGAGTTTTCATCCATGCAAGAACTGCATGGATGAAAAGAGTGTAAAATATTTTTCTTACACACTTATCTCATAGATCTACCCCAATGAACTATTACTCACTGTAAAGGTTATGAATAAATTAAAAAGAAGGAACACTTTTCTTGGTTTTGCCCAAGCACTTGTGAGATTTTATCCTCATGGAATGTGACTTTTGCTCAACAAGGAAAGACTCATGACACTCTAATAGTTCACCATAATGGTCTTGTGAGAGTTCACATTAATTACAAACATCCTTTGGCTAATCACATTCTTCTGGCAGTAGGTTCAGCCATGGACCCTGGACAGCTCCTGGCAGAACAAACTGCCTTCTGACCTTTCCCAGACTATGTTCCTATGACATTGCCACATGGGTGCGGCAAAACCACCACATTTTATCAAATAGCTTTAACAACTGATGGATTTGCCATTGAACGTCCTCTTCAAATGTAACATTTAACGGATGGAAAAAAAATCTTTCTACTTCACTGAACTGAACCACTTATTTTTTAAGAAACTTTGCCTCTTATTAATTGGTCTGTTAAAGCTGTTACTGTAAGAAGTGACAGAGAATAAAAGGAAACATAAAACACGTGGTTCTGTCTGGTTTGGGAAGTACTGTAGTTAAATCCACAAGGACAAAGCATGTATCTTATGGGAAAGGAATGAGTAGGGTGGACAGAAAGAGACTATAAGGGAAAAGTATTATTGCTGTTATAAATAGCTGATCTTATGCAGATCTGGAAAAAAAGACAGGCTGAGAATACAGGTGATCCTGCGTAATATTTATCAAACAGATTTTTTCATCATATATTCATGAACTGACCTGCTGAATATGTCACATGCCTTTCTATCCCTGTAGTAGCATTGAATCAGTAATAAAATCATTCCATGAAACTAAAATCAGGGTGTACAAAAAATGATGTAAAATATAAAATTATGCAAAATCTATTAATTGAAATAGATTTTATGTCAGCAGCTGATATGCCTACTTACTCTAAGTACCATTTCATTCTGCATGGATTTTCCTGGTCTTATTATTCACTTTCAATAAGATTTTCAGGATAGGAACAACATAATTCAAAGTAGATCACAAGATTACTTAATCAATTTCTTTCCCTATTTTTATGAAACAATATCAGTCCTGGGACCAGGACACCACTTAGAAAGGTACAATGCAGTACAAAATTTTATTTCAGCAGTGGTAAAGGAAAGATATATTCTACGTAAAATATAACATCAGATCTTCCCAACAATGAATGCAGAGCTGGTTTAACATTTTTTTTTTTTAATAGGCTGATAACCTTAAGTTTCCTAGGCAGAAAATCACACATTTTTGGTTTTTTAGTCAAACATGTTGTTGTCAGTGTTTGAATACACTAAAATACATTCATTATCAGCAATAGAAGAAAGTATTCAAAAACATGTATATAATTACGTTTAGTTTCAGGAAATCAGCAAACTTCCTCACACTTCCAGAGTGGGAATTATATGTGTATAACTCTGAAAAAAAAAAAAAACACCTACCTCTATTTTCTAACATCAGATTAAAAACTTTTCCCTTTGAAGCATTCCCCAAAGGTAAGTTAGTTCCTCATATCCTAACATGTCTTCAAGCTTAAATTTTGTTGTAGATCTGTATTTTTCTTTGTTTTACGCTTTTCCCGTTTATTTTAACTGCAACTAAAACTAAAACCACTGCAGTTTTGGTAATGCCACTGGCTTTGGCATTTACCAAAACTAGACTTCAATACTTGTAGTATTCTAAGTGATTATAAACTTCAAACTAATTTCTGTGAATTAAATTTTGTATTGAGTTGGATTGCTTTTGTTGTTGTTGTTGTTTGTTTGTTTGTTTGTTTAAAGAGGAATATACAGAAACTATGATTCAAAATTAAAAGGTCAAATTACATTTAAACTTAACAGTTCCATATAATATTGTCTTCCACCATAAATGCTTATATGCTGTGATTGGATTTTCTGTGATCCATCGAAATAGGAAAAAAAAAAACAAAACTCAATAATCCTAGTTAAAATTCACCAGGTGATTTTGCAAACAATCACCATAAGTTTCAGGAGAGTGAGTAGAGATTGCAAATTATACTGCATGAAGTAGAGCTTGGCTGTGCTCTGCTATAAAAGGCACTGATACTTTTGCAGAAATAAGTCTTAAATGGCTTATCAAAGCTGATAAAATAAGAAAACAAATAACACTGTAAATTGAAAAGAATAAGTGTAGTGTTTAATGAATACTTATTGACTAATAACCTGCAACTAATGTAACTATAGATTTTTACTTTGGCTATTCATAGCTCTAAAAGACAGTCATTTGAAGCTGTACAGACAATAGGGTGAAGTGATAGTTAACAGAAGTACATTTTATTAAAAGCTAAATTAAATAAAACTAAATTGGAAATAGATGAAGAAGTCTGCTCAGTTTAATATACCCTTGGCTGTTCATACTGTTCAATTTTGATGGCCTTTTAACATGTAACATAGGGAGGGCAAAATCTGAGCTTTTCTTTCTGCCATTGCCAGCATTTCTACCAGAAATCACAATTTTAGTTTGCTTCTTCTTACAAATGACCTGTAAGCTAGTAAGCAGATGACCTTCTAAAGCCATCCAATAAGCAGGATTGTACATTGCAAAGTGTACACATTTTATGTGGACTAAATTGGACAATCTGTATTTACACTGGGTACTATCTCACCCCATGGATACAATAATATTTGTTTTAAATAAGAGGTATATAGAACTCATGGCTTCCTGTCATTTATACCAGAATACAAAGAAATCTTTAGTAGTTTAATTTCTGCCAGGATGTAGGGCAGTTTTAGCTAAAGGGAAGATCTATTAAACTACATAGTCCAAGCATGGCTTTTCTAATAAGACATAAACCACTGAGGACAAACACAAGACATATTACACAGTTACTAGATCAAATTATGTTGTTTTTAACTGTCTGGGTAGTAAACTTGATTCAGATGTTGTAGAGCTGAATAATTTTCTATTATAAATTTATAAACTCATTTAGATGTGCTAGCCATGAAGCAAAACCAGGCATCATATACGTAACCAAGTGTCTCAGTATCAGATCTGGTGTTAGAAAATAAAAATCTAGGGACAACAGTGCAGTAATACTCTGATGATGGAGCCACATGTTGAAAGAAATGGCATTTTTAATGCACTTTACATTTAATATTTTTCAGCTAAATTGCTTATTTGTCAGCAATAAAAGCCAGAAACTGAAGACAGAGATTTCATACGTTCATTTATTTTACATTAGCAACAAATAAATATTGTTTGGCAGTCAGGCCTAAATCCAGAAGAAGAATTTTTTTCCCCAAAACAGGTCTGGCCTACGAATGGAATACACAGCCTTGAGTAACACATTTGGGATTTCACCCTAGTGAAAGAGATGCTATTTTTTCTTTTTCTTATTTACTTCCTGTGCACATTAATGCTGTGTGAAGTGTTTCTGTGATCCTGCCATATATGTGACAGACAAACCAACCATCCTCGGTCCTACAGGGCTCTGGCATACTTAGAAGGGCATGGTCTGGAGGGCATTTTCCCCCTAAGCTTGCAAGACTGCAATATGGAAAGCAGCCTGGATTTTTCTGAATGTATAAACTTTGTTTTCACTATGTGAAAGAAGGGTTAGGCATCTCTGACAATTTCAACAAAGGAGGAATGCAAGCATGTGTTGAGTACGTGCAGCCTCAGTCTGCCAACGGGAAAGTCAAGTTATAACTTACCAGCAGCAGAACAATTGATCTGGTCACCTTCCTTTGGACTCCTAGGACTTTTGTGGTTTGGAGCTTGCTCTATTGATGAATAAAAAACCCTTCTCACTCCTCACTAACATTCGGAAACAGAAATGGCAAAGAACAGGCAAAGCTCTGCTCTGAATTCCCTTGTTATTGGCGTTGCTCTCCGTTATAATACAGAGATGCAGATTAGTGTCTGTTCATATAACACATTGGGCTATAGCAAAGGGCACTTTTTCACACCTATCATAATGTCCTCCTGAGAACATTAAAATACATTAGAAGACTTAGGATTTGGATATACCATCATTCTAAAGCTGAGAATTGTTTTCAGGCAGTGGTGGCTTTGGAGTAGGCAGTGAACACTTGAACTGTATCTTCTCTAAGGAGGTGCTTTAGGAATCCCAGCCCAAACCAGAATTCATGTGGCACATCCTCGCAGCAACTCTTTTAGCAGAAAGATAATGAGCAGTGTAGCTGTCCCTGCTGTAGCTACAGTAGCTTGCTTGCATTTTCTGAGGGTGAAGAAAGAGGCAGGATTTCAAAAGTACTTAAAGAGGTTGACTCCCAGTACCCACTTATACTATGAAGGAATTAAAAAAAGAGTAAGTCCTTCTGGAATTCCCATAAGGCCTTATCTGCCTTTCGAAATTTTATCCATGGAAACCAGAAACATGTAAAGAAACTGTATGCAAACTGTAGTGCGTAATTACATTTTTCAAATACACCAGTGTTTTAATAAAACTATTGTCTTTTTTCATCAGCACATACAATAGAGCACAGCTTAGCTGACAAAACAATGCAGTAATGCTATATTTGTGCACTTTCAATTCAGTGCTGGTTTTCATCTAAAAGTTTCTTAGTATAAATCTTGGGGGGGG
>VXAA01004601.1:117944-132547 GCA_013399115.1 Anseranas semipalmata | reverse complement strand
CAATCATCTAATCACTGAAAAATGGGCCATTCATCATCCTTAATATAATAATGCAAAAGTTAGGAATCAAAATATATTTTAAGCTGTGTTACCACATGAACAAAAATTAATTGACGCAGTTAGCCAAAGAAATGTTACATTTTGTATGAAGGCTATATTTGGTGAAGAAGCAGTGTGTTTTGAAAGACAGATCATCAAATGAGAATAAATTTTTCTTTCAAGGGAAAAAAAAGGAGGAACGAAAACTAAGAGGGAATTCCATGCTTCAAACAATGTTCTTTGCATTCTGATTTAAAGTATCATGAAAGTTGGCAATCTCTTTCATTAAATCTGTTTTCACTACTTACTGTCGTAGGTACAGTTCCCCTAAAAAGAGTGGAAGCAGTGCCCTACTGTCCTGGTTTCGGCTGGGATAGAGTTAGTTTTCCTCCTAGTAGCTGGTATGGTGCTGTGTTTTGGATTTAGAATGTGAACAATGCTGATAACACACCAATGTTTTAGTTGTTGCAGAGCAGTGCTTACACTAAGTCGAAGACTTTTCAACTTCTCGTGCTGCCCTGCCAGCGAGGAGGCTGGGGGTGCACCAGAAGCTGGGAGGGGACAGAACCAGGACAGCTGGCCCAGACTGGCCAAAGGGATAATCCATACCATATAACATCATGCTGAACTATAAATGTGGGGTGGCTGGCCAGGGTGAGGGGGCTGCTGCTTGGGAATGGGCTGGGCATCAGTCAGAGGGTGGTGAGAAATTGCATTGTGCATCACTTGCTTTGTACATTCTTTTATTATTATTTTTTTTATCATTATTATTATTTTTCCCTTCCTTTTCTGTCCTATTAAACTGTCTTTATCTCAACCCATCAGCTTTTACCTTTTTTTTTTCTTGATTCTGTCTGCCATCCCATGGCGGGGCGTGGGGGAGGGAGATGAGCAAATGGCTGTGTGGTGCTTAGCTGCCTGCCGGGTTAAACCACAACACTTGCCCAGATTGTTCCTCCTTGCCACATGGTCTGCCACAGGGAATGGGACAGCCGGTACACCTCTAAGAACTAGCATGGCAGGCACACTGTTATTTGTCCAGAGGGCAGTGCAGGAGATCTTCAGGACCTCAGTGCCTAAGTCCTATTTAACTGCCTCCAAACTTCAAGGTCAAGGGTGCAATATAACTCAAGATTCATTGGATCAGGAACTAAAATTCAGGTGTCCTCTTTCCAGATAAGTGTTTTCTCCAGTAGATTACAGTCATTAATTTTTTTCCTCCAGCCCAACTAATTTTAATTTGTCTGTGCAAACATAGCTTCTTCCAGCACAATGACAGAAAAACAGCAAACCCCATAAGCAAACAATCATGGCTTTCACTTGAGAAACCTGTATTTTGAGCTGGGCAGACACTGGCAGCAAAAACTTGCAAGTTGGCTGACTGTTGTTGACCTGTTGCATAACAGGAGATAACTGCCACTTTTACACCTGTAAAACCTTGTGTAAACTAGCTCTCTGATACGCCTAAGTGTTTAAGAAGATTCTGGGAAGTGACTGGTGATAGATCAAACCCCAGAGAAGGGTGGGTTATCACTCATTTACAGTCTTATCTCCTGCATGTAGACTCTCTATTCAGTATCTAGTATAACCAGTTCCTGATGCAGGGCAAGGTGGAAAAAAAGATCCATAAATAACTCTCCTCCTCAGAAACCAAATTCTATTAAGGAAAGAGATAGTTTCCTGGCCCCACAGGTAAAGCAGAGAAAAGCCATTTAAAATCTATTCGGGTCCCAAGACTGATCCTGTCCCATAAGCATATCCTGCATTCTTCTTTCCAAACCCATTCCACTATAATTTCACTGAGTACTCCATAGTCTCTCACATTGGTGTTTGTAAGCAGCTAGTTTTAGCAGCTCCTCAAGCAACCTGCTGACACTTGGTATCCTGTTCTTAGGCACCTTTTTCTCCATTTTTAACCAGATCATGAACTCTGGGAGCTAGATTTCCCAACCCTGTCACGTAGCTAGATATTTGGCATCCCTGGTATTGTGATATTGTTCTTATTACTCTAGCCCAATGTTTCTCACAGAGCAATTCCGAAGGTGGTGGAGCTTGGAATAGCTCCCCTCAGAGACACATCCAGAAGACACAATTAACTTCTAAAGCAGGAAGCTGGGAGAAATGTAATAGTCTTTTTACAAAATAGTCTTTTTAATGCACAGACTTCTTTCAAGGAGTATTTTCCTGTAGTGTAATCTTATTTGACAATAATCCCTACAGTGAAAAAGGGAGTTTTCAAGAAAAAGAACAAACAGCTTTTAATATTAAATACACATAGATATAAATGACAAGGAAATTAAAACTCAAGGTGAGCTTCAAAGCACTAGCGGGTGGGAGGGGGAGGAAAGGGAAGCAGTGAGCAATGGCAGTGATTGAAGAAGGGAAACCGAAAGGAATCATAGGGCACAGACTTCCACACAAGCTACTCCGTAAGGCTCTGCAAAGCAGGTGTTGGCTTGCCCTCTCCCCACCAGCCCTCCTCAGCCATGAATGCTTTTCTATAGCTTGTCCTTTAAACATTCAAAAGGGTAGAAGTCTGACATCTTGATACCCTTTCTGAAGGTGCAGATGATGGAAGTGTATGAATTGTAGATTTTGCTAATATTTTAAACCTAAAGTGAGGTAAACATTAAATCATGGTTTGTAAAAGTTTAACTTACTTTTAACATAAACAGTGTAATTATGCATAGCTATGAACATACACCTGTTCGGTTATGTGCATATGGTCACAGAGGAGTTAGTTCAACACCATCCTCACTCAGACAAAACTTCCACAAGAGATTTATTCTCCATAATGTACAGACAATTTGACAATA
This sequence comes from Anseranas semipalmata, assembly GCA_013399115.1. Lineage (NCBI taxonomy): Eukaryota > Metazoa > Chordata > Aves > Anseriformes > Anseranatidae > Anseranas > Anseranas semipalmata. Next base: position 129,692 of record VXAA01004601.1, on the reverse strand, counting down.
CTGTTACTGAAAGTGTACACTTAATATTTAGAATAATAAAATGGGCAATAAAATGTACTCAAGTTAAAGTTTGTTCTAATTCTTCAAATGCCAAAAGGCTGTTTGGTTTCTAAAAGTGCCTCTCATGCCCTTATTGCTTCATAACTGCAGTCAAAAATGACTTTCCACAACAAAACAGTGTTGCCAAAGCACCATAGTACCATAAACAATAAAAGCTTTCTTACCGCTAAAAGTATGTCTCTTAGAAAGGCATATTAATAAATAAATAAATAAATAAAAAATAAATAAGCTTTGCAGCATACTACAGAGATCTATGAAGACAGCAATACAAAGCTGTGATAATACAAAAGGAAGCAAGCCTAGAGATAAGGAAGACTATTCATTGAGAACACCCTGCTTCTTTCTCTTCTTCTCCAAAGAGAATTCTATCTTGAATGCCTTCAAAGAAGAAATCTAATGTAATGTAATGTATGGAGAGAGACACTTAGCCCAAACCAAGCCACTTAGGACTTCATAGATCAGCTCTGTCTTAAATTCCACTGGGGAATTAAGCAACAACTGGTACAGATTTCTGCACTATATTCTCTGTTTGGATCTTCTTTTCAGATACAGAGAGCAGCAATTTTATCATGTTGAATATCATTAAGGTGCAACCTTATCAAAATGCAATCAAAACAGGGATATTGATCACAGATTTCTCCAAAACAAACTTTATTCCAGGTCCCAGCTGGGCAAGATTAATTTCTACACCAGTGACTCTTCAGCTCCTATGATGTCACAGTCTGATAATCAATATTTTGCTCTTCTAAAGGGCTAGGAACATTTCATTTTCAAAGTGGATATGAAATATATTACTGATGTGTAAATACTTGTAGTGATTTTTTTTTTAATATTTTGATTTTTTTTTGAAATTGTTTTCCATAACTAATCAAGTGTGTGCCTGTGTGTAAGAATGTATTTAAAGTTCAATAGGACAGAAGCAGAACAAGATATATTATATTTTATGAACAAAATCCATCTTTTTGTACAAGCTAAGCTAAAAGAATACATTCTGTATTGTGATACATGTATTACTGCATATTTCAAAATTTTTCCCCCCCTTACTGTCTTCAAAATGATTTTATTTTTTTACACTGAGAATAATATAGAAAAATATTGGTCTTGGTTGTGACACCTGGATCATCCATAAAGACTAAGCTTTGCCTCTTCTCTGTCTAAATGAGTTTTGCTTGAGTTAACCTCTCTCACTAGGGAGGCTGTGAACCTCCTTAGGAAGGGATGTTCAGACTCTGTTTTCTATACGTATCCACCAGAGGGAGACAAAGAGATTTACTGTAGAAACTGACTGGCACAAGTTTTAGACAACAAAAATGCAGAGCAAGTACTTCTAAAATACCCAAATGCTTGTAGAAGCATAAATGTGCAATGCCACCCTATATCTATTGGAATTATTTGTTGTTGTTATTGTTGTTGTTTGTTTGTTTGTTTGTTTTTGTAAGCTTTAAAAAGATCACAGAAGTTTATGTATCTTTTATGTACAAATATTTATACTTATGCTTATGTACATCTATATAGATATACATATGAAAGTATGGTTCTTGCTATATATTTTTGCTTCCTGCAAACACTTCAGAAAATAAACTAACTAGCAAGAGTGTTTAGTAAGGCAGAAAACCCACATGAGTACTGCTGAATACAGGAAGTGGGTTCTTAATTGCAGTTATGCAGCTTGACAATCTGATTGTGACTTTTACGCACGCACAATTAACTAACAGCAGGATCATCTCATCCTCCAGCCAGCCTGGTCAGTTGCCCAGAGATGCTAAATCAGAGGGGTGGTGTGCCTGGAGCACTTTCCAACACAATTTCTGTTTCATTGGTTGTTAGCTACTCACATAAAACAAAGAGGATTGATAGCATTGTTTTTTTCCCAGTAACGATCAAACCAACATGGGACAGGGCTGGGTAACCATCCTGGCACATTGGGATAGTTACACATCAGATAGTCCATGTTGACAAAAAGACAAACTTCATATCAATGAACAACAGGCCTAAGTAATAATCGGAAAAGACAAGGAAATTAATGGAACGCTAGAGAAGGATTATTATTGCTGGGAACTGGAAATCTAATGCAGAAAGCTGCCTCAGAAAGCCTCACAAAAGCTAATACAGACATTCTTAGAGGTTTTATTTGACAGGACAAAAATCATGACACAGTATTTGCAGCAAAACTGAGCAGAATTCAGTTTTTCTTTTAACTAATCCTGGAAATTAGTCACAAGGTTATCCTTGTCATTTTATTTTAGAGTTCTGTTAAAATATGTTGAGCTGATTACTTGAGTAGACATTGGTTTTTATTAAGTGACTGAAAACACAAAGTCAAAGGGAAGTAGACTGACCCATTTGTGAATTATGATGAGGCTGGCATCCAAAAGACTTTGGAGGGGAATAATTATGAAATGCCTGTCATTTCATCATAACAACCTTCAATCAAAGCATGTTGTAAACAGAAGTGTTTAGAAATTATCAAAGCAAACAAAGTTTTGTCAAAAAAAAAATGCTACTTCATCCAGTCTGAAGTCTTTCATTTAAAACATCTTGGGTTCAATAGGTTTTAGCAAACTCAAGGCAGAGTTCAAAGAGAACCCTGCCTGGATTCCTGCAGAGTCTGCCTGGGCTACAGACATTGGAAACAGCCACTACAGGTCAGATCAAAACTAAATTAAAAAGCAACTTCCAGTGAACTTGGAGTCCCAGTTTTGGATCAGCTTTGCCTATGAGTTTTTTTTTACTACTATTTAAAAAAGAAAACTTTGTATCTAACAGCTACAACTCAGGAGGGTGTTTTTTATAGAGTAGATTTTTAGAATCAAGAAGAACCACATAAACTATTTAGAATTAGAAGAATGTGGTTAAAAATGCTAATTGTTCTTCAGTAATAACCTCTAAACAGGCTCTGAAATTGAAACAAATTAGCCCACTATTCACTTTTTAGGAATATATACATTAAGTATATATAACAAAAAATAAAATTTCTTAATGATACAAATGCCTTATAGCACTTCATTAGCTATATTTGGTGACTTCTGAAAACAAATATCAGACCTAATATTCATTACCAGAGTGTAAAGGGAAAAAATAAATGTATGCACACATAAAATGCAAGTCAAGTTGTTAAATATGTTCAGGGTTAGGGTCTATTTAAGAAGGAAATGTCTAAAAACTTAAAAGATAATTTTGCATATCTCAGTTCCTTTAGAATGATTTAATCTATCACTTGCTGCCATTAACAAAGTGTCTTAAGGTTGCAATATATATGGACTACCTATATCACATACATAAATATGTGTATTTAATTATCCAAATTACTAGGTAGATTTTCAGAAATACAGAGCACTTGGTAGTGATAACAATATTGAAATATTCAGAGAATAACATTACTTTTTTTTTCTGCAAAGTAACTAATAAATATATCAAGCAAAAGGTATTTACATATCTTGTTTGCACGTTTCCTCCCTCAGATCGTGATAGCATAGCAGACATGCTAGCATATACAAAGAGGTAGTAGACTATTGGAGGGGTACGCACCTAGGCAGACATTTTAACATTATAATATTGTGCAAGATATTTAACACAACACAACACAACACTGTCTTTAAAGCTCAGAAAAGTTTTCAAGTAATTTTTGAAATCCAGAATTGTTTCTGAGCCCTTCTGTCTGTACTAAAAATAAGAAAACCTATGTGTTTCTTATCAACTTATTTGAAAGAAGACTCCTATTGAAAACTAAACTCATTTCAGTTACATGCTGAAGTGATTGTGCTAAAGGGTCTTACTGTATAAATGGAGCACACAAGCCAAAAACAATACAAATGTTTAGCTGCTGGCTTTAGCCGGTCTCTTTCAGTGCAAATCATAATTGCTTTAGGACTTTCTGAATCCACTTTTGAATTCAAAGCTTCAGACAAATAATTGGATTTCCTGAAAACATGCTGAGCTATGTTGCTCTCCCTGTCTTGCTTTATGTCCTCAGGGCTCCAGTCTCTGCTTTATATCAAGCTGCACCTAGTAGGCTAATTGGAGGGATGGGTAGATCACTCTGCATTAACATGTCCATCTGTATTAAATAAAATCTCTTCAACAGTCTTTATCATCTTCAACAGAATTATCACTTCAGAGTTGAAGAAACAGGAAATCAAGCAAAAATGGCTGTATAATTTACCTATGGCTCTGGTGCCTTAGCCCTGTAGACCTATGATCCAAGCAAATTATATTCTAGCTGACTTATTTTTACAGTTCTTTGACATTGTATACTCACTTCATGTGTCTCACTGACTGCAGGGCAGCTCTAAATATGCTCTGGGCTATCTGCCTAGACATTTCTTGCTCTAGGTAAAGTACAGTTGAAATACCATTTGAGTTTGATCTGCAAGGCTTGTAAATATGTAATATCAAAGATTAAGCCCTTTAGTTTCCCAGTATTGTGACAAGTGTACAAAAGATATCATATTAACAAATGAGGTGTTGCTTTTCTATTGTGGTTATTTAACATTAATAGCATGTAATAAGCCAGTGAACTTTTTTTTTTTTTTTTTTTTTTTTTTTTTTTTTTTTTTTTTTTTTCCCCACACACGTGTAGAAAAGGAATAACCAAGCTACAGTGGCTGCTGAGACAAAAAACCCTCAATTGCCTATGAAATCTCTGGGGTCAACTTTGAACTAAGAGTTCTCCTGGCATAGCTGTGTTTGTTCAGCATCTGAAAACCTTCTCATTGACTTTACTGTGTCTGAAAACACTAAAGCCCAACACTGTGAGGACTGTATTGCTTTAAGGGAGGTTTGGATGGCTTCACTTAAGACATTCAAGGAAATGGCATAACAGTGCTGACAGAAAACTTTTTCTTCTCAGCACTAATTTGATGGTACATTTCACGTGCTATTTGCAACCTTCTTTGCCACTATTACCATCTCTACCACTTTTCTCTAATTCTGTCCCAAGCATAGCAGAAGATGACTGATTTTGGAGACAGTTGTCTAGTCTTCATAGTAAGCAATGCTGTTTTTTTTGAGGGCACTTTTTTTTTTTTTAACAAGTTGACTGCATTAAGAGATATTTGCTATGTTCTTGGATTCTATTATTTTGTACTTGCTGTCAACGGAAGCCATTTTGTTTAGCTAACCTAGAAAGCCAGTACTGCAAAGAAGCATGCATTAAAATGTTACTGTGCAGAAGCATACTTATCTGACCATTTTTTCCATTCTATTGCTGTTCTGGTCTGGCTCTGCATGAGTTTGAAATTGTTTCTCTCCTAAAGTTTGCACCTTTGTGTAATATATCAGAAAAGCTTTACTGGATAAGACCAGATGATCACTGCCAGAATCCTGTCTACTGGCAGTGGCCGGGTGGGGAGAAGGGCTAGTGCCACCTGCTTCCCATGAGAGAGCAGGCATCAGCAAACCACCAATTGCTTCAGGGATTCTGCCCTGCTCTAGGCCAGTTCTGATCAAGTTTCAGCATAGTCCCAGCACTGATCCTTGTGAACTCCCCAAATGACTTTTCTCTCTGATGGAAACTGACCATATATTCCTACTTTCTCAATTATATATATTAGCCAGTTTTTATCTGTGGAAAGGCTTTCTTTATTCTGCTAAGGCTGGTCAGTTTCACAGAATCACAGAATCACAGAATCACAGAATCACAGAAAGGTTGAGGCTGGAAGGGACCTCTGGAGATCATCTAGTCCAACCACCCCTGCTCAAGAAGGGTCACCTAGAGCACATTGCACAAGATCGCATCCAGGCGGGTTTTGAATATCTCCAAAGAAGGAGACTCCACAACCTCTCTGAGCAGCCTGTTCCAATGCTCTGTCACCCGAACAGTAAAGAAGTGCTTCCTCATGTGGTGATGAAACCTCCTGTGCACCAATTTATACCCATTACCCCTTGTCCTATCACTGGCCATCACTGAGAAGAGTTTGGCCCTATTCTCTTTACATTGTCCCCTCAGGTATTTGTAAAGGTTGATAAGATCCTCTCTCAATCTCCTCTTCTCTAGGCTAAACAGGCCCAGCTTGCTTAGTCTTTCCTCATAAGACAGACACTCCAATCCCTTAATCATCTTCGTGGCTCCACGCTGGACCCTCTCTAGAAGTTCCACATCCCTCTTGTACTGGGGGGTCCAGAACTTCACATAGTATTCCAGGTGTGGCCTCACCAGAGCTGAGTAGAGGGAGAGGATCACCTCTCTTGACCTGCTGTCCACACTCCTCCTGATGCAGGCTAGGATCCCATTGACCTTCTTGGCCACAAGGGCACTCTGCTGGCTCATGGTTAACCTGCTGTCTACCAGGAATCCCAGGTCCTTCTCCACAGAGCTGCTCTCCAGCAGGTCAGCCTCCAACCTGTACTGGTGCCTGGGGTTATTTCTCCCTAGGTGCAGGACCCTGCACTTGCCTCTGTTGAACCTCATGAGGTTCCTCTCCGCCCAACTCTCCAGCTTGTCCAGGTCCCTCTGAATGGCCGCACAGGCCTCTGGTGTGTCAGCCACTCCACCAAGCTCTGTATCGTCCGCAGACTTGCTGAGGGTGCACTCCATCCCTTCATCCAGGTCATTGATGAATAAGTTGAATAGCACTGGACCCAGTACTGACCCCTGGGGAACACCACTAGCCACAGGCCTCCAACTAGACTCAGCACCGTTGAGCAAAACCTTCTGAGCTCTGCTGTCCAGCCAGTTCTCGATCCACCCCACTGTCCATTCCTGGATCCCACACTTCCGGAGCTTGTCCAGGAGGATGTTATGGGAGACAGTATCAAAAGTCTTGCTGAAGTCAAGGTAGACGACATCCACTGTTCTCCCATCATCCATCCAGCCAGTCATCTCATTGTAGAAGGCTATCAGGTTGGTTAAACACGACTTCCCCTTGGTGAATCCATGTTGACTGCTCCTGATCACCTTCTTTTCCTCCACGTGCTTAGAGATGTCCTCAAGGATGAGCTGCTCCATCACCTTTCCAGGGAGGGAGGTGAGGCTGACTGGCCTGTAGTTTCATTCATATCCTGCCTGATTCAGGGCTTACTCCTCTGAGAGCAGATCCTCAGCAAGCTTACTTTCTTTTGGCATGATGGAGGATCCTCATTCTTGGTTTGTCGTAGCTGGCATACTGTTAGAATCTCTGCCAGTTATGGACAGATCTTATAACTGAGGTTAACTTCTAACCCACCCAGCCCCACCATTACTTGAAGATGTGTAATAATTTTGACAAGCCTTAATTGTCATTCCAGATGCCCATTTATTGTGGAGTGACCCAAAAATATCACATTACAATGATCACAAAAAACTACTCACCATCTGTGTAGGTATTTGACTTTTCTATGTAACTCTTAACCTATAAATTCAGTTTTGTCTGGTAACAGAAATGCTGGTCAAAGCTGCAATTAAATCTGCATATTAAATACCATGTAACATCATCTTTCTTTAACAGCTGATACCTTTGCTTTAGAAACCAAATTTAAATTCAATAAAAGAAAAAAATATCCTCTGTGAACAATGTAGCTGTAACCATTATGGATCAGGCTACAGTTTCATGTGTAATGATTCCATTTATGTCCAGATAAGATATATTAAGATAAAGCTGTGAAAACTACATTTGAGTCACAGCACAGGATTGTAGGATCATAGAATTATGAGGGGTGAAGGGACCTCAGGAGGCCTCTAGTCCAACCTCCTGCTCAAAGCACGGTCAGCTATGAGGTCAGATTGGGTTGCTCAGAGCTTTCTCTAGTCTTGAAAACCTTGAAATGCTTCAGGATTAAGCCTTCACAGCCTCTTTGGCCAACCTTAGCCCACTACTTAACTGAACCTCTCTTGTTTCAACTTAAGGCTTTGTCACTCATCCTCCCATCATGCACCACTGAGAGGAGTTTGGCTTTATCTACTCAACAAGCTCCTCTTAGGTACTGGAAAGTTGGCACTGGATCCCCTCAAAGCTGTGTCTTGCCTAGTCTGAACAAGCCTGGTTCCCTCAGCCTCTCCTAACAGGGCAAGTGCTCCAGTCTCTGACCATCTTGGTTGTTCCCATGCTGTACTTACTTCATTTGATCAATTTTATTTATTTATTTATTTATTTTATTTTCTAAGCCCAAAACTGGGCTCAGTATTTTAGATGGTGCTAATAGTTACTGAGAAAAGAGGAAGGGTCACTTCCCTTGACGTGCTCGGTATGGTCCTGTTATTACAGTCTCAGATACAGATTCAGGATGATAGAAAAGTCAAAGCTGTGACTTAAAAAGCATGGTCCTTCATGGCATGAGCACTTTAGGGCAGAGGAATCACAGCTGAGCTTGTTCAGAAACAAGAATAAGATCAGAGAGTGACTCTAAGTTTCAACCAGTGGAATTCTTTCACTCTGTAAAGATCTCCAGATCACCCACTCTGATGAGTACCTTGTGGGTTAAAAGAAGTTCTCTGCACTAATAGAGTGCAAGGCTGATTGTGCTAGCATCCAAAGCCAGAAGGAGTCAAACACAACCTGACTTGAAAGAGTGTGTGCTTAATTTTGAATCTTGCCAGACTAATTAATATGGAATTCTATTAAAAAAAAAAAAAAAAGTGAATTAGTAATAAGGCCTCTCTAGACCTGTTTTCTTCCTGGATCAGATTTTCCTCTCCATGGGACTTCTGTTGAAAGATGATAGGTAAGGGAACTGTGCCAAATTCCATCTACAACCTGAGGTCCACCTGCTTGAGAAGCGGAAATCACCTGACATATATAACAGGTTTTGTGGGTGAGACTGTGTGGCTGCTTAAAATATAATCAGACATCCTCCACAAGATGCCAGTTGTAACTGTATGATTGGTATCAATCTTTATGGAAGTATTTGATTTTACTCTGGTGCCTAGCTAGGTTAAGGTAAAAACTTGTACCCAAAACTACCTCTAGAATCTTGGATGATAGTTAAGTTTTCTTTCTTTCTTTCTTTCTTTCTTTTTTTTAACCTCATACTTTGATAGTAAGGATAGAAAGGCATATATTTTCTTGAGACTGTAAAAACATTGTTAGCAAAGTTGCAGTCAAGAAGAATCCTACAAACCTCATGCCTGTGTTGGAACAAGTCAAGCCTAAATGACACTTATAGAGGAGGCTGCTTGGTTTAGGGAAGAGACAGGATTTTCCTCATTGGTGTGACATAGAACCCTGCAGGACTTTGCTCTGCTCTCTCATGACCTTGTGTAAATTACCATTTTATGACCATTCTAGGCAGAGGTTAGTTAACTGCTTTGTCAGGAGAAGGATGAGTTTCTCTAAGTTCTTCAGAAAATGTTGTTGGCCTAACCTCAGAATGAACATGTTGCACAGTCCAGATTCCTGCAGCCAGCTATTATTTAAGCAATAAAATCCTTACAGCCTTTTGGCTTCAAGTCTTTTTTTTTTTTTTTGGAAAGGAAGAAGTTATATTATTTTCCTTCTTGCTATTTTATTTATATCATCAAAATGGAATGTCTTTCACAGTTGATTGTATGTACTTTTGTAATTCATAGATTCAAAGCTGAAAAGCCTGTGATTTCTAAATATTTTGTAGCCAAACCTCTTCCAAGGCTCTTCCAAAACTTACTAGTACCATTCAGGCTAGAAAACAATACCTGGATAGATCTGTTTAAATCCCTCTGCCAGTCACCTGATAGAAAACATGCCTGTACTGCTGAAGTGAGGAGAGTCACCTTCCTTTTCCTAACAGGAATGCATTTTATAAACCTTTCTTTAAAATCTTTACAAAGAGTTTTATATTAGTCTAATGCCCTTTGGGTGGTGAGACTGGCCATCCGTATGTTGGCCACCACTAACTCTTAGCTTCAAACAAGAGGATAACCAGAGGAATATGCAGATGCCTTGCAAAGGACAGTCCCTATACTTGAAGGAGAATGACTTGAGGCCTGGGAATATTGCCTTAAATAAAGGGAATAATAATAATATAAGAAAAGATTTTTGATTCTTTAGCCTATGTGAAAAATTTGTAACAAGTTGCAGTCATTAGAAGTTGAAACTAAACAAGCTAGAAGCTCTTCTCTCTCTCTCTCTCTTTTTTCTTTTTCTTTCTTTCTTTCTTTCTTTCTTTCTTTCTTTCCTTCTTTCTTTCTTTCTTTCTTTCTTTCTTTCTTTCTTTCTTTCTTTCTTTCCTTCCTTCCTTCCTTCCTTCCTTCCTTCTTTCTTTCTTTCTTTCTTTCTTTCTTTCTTTCTTTCTTTCTTTCTTTCTTATTTTTTACAATGAAGGTAATTAATTGCTTAAGTGGCCCTCCTCAATCTGTACTAGCACTTAGTAACATACAGTCTCTCTAACACATCCTCCCAGAATCCTGGCCATGATTCAGTCATTGCAGTAGAAGCTCTGACTCCATAAAAGCTCATCATCTAATAAGAGGTAGTAGAAATTAAATGGGTTTCCCTCAGAAATTAAATGGCTTTCCTTCACTGCCCTTCAGGTAAGAGACAGAACATTGGCTTTAGCGAGGCAACAATGCAGTAGGTTAATGCAGTATCAGGAATGATAAAGAGAAGGAGGTAGAGGACTAAGGTGTAATCAGTACTATTGAAGATACTGTACAGATAGGCAAGAGCAGTCAGAGCAAGCCCTGCAGAGCACTTTCAGAGGTGGTATTACACCACCCGTGGATGCTAACAGGTTGGCATAGAAGGTGACACAGAAAGAATGGTAGTGGAAGAGTGGTGCAGCACTGGGTCAGGGTATCTTGAACAACTGCAGTGAAGCCCTCTTAAGAAGTTTGCAAGACTTGGCTGTACAAAGCTATGGATAACCTGCTCTGTTGTTGCCTCTTAGTCATGTTTCAAGTGGGAGGCAGTGTTAGGGACTCACAGAGGTCCCTCACAACCAAGTTTTCTGTAGCTCTCTAATTCCGTGATTCAAACAGTATCGGTGGAAACGGAGGGATAGTGGAGATCCTGAAAACATTTTAGCATCTTAAGATCTTCATAATAATAAAAATGTAAATGTCTCATTTACTAGGCTGTTAGATGCTTTTAGCAATATTTTCCTTGTCACATCACTAACTACTTCACTATTCCTCAGGGTGCAAGAAAGCTTATTATGGAAGCCTAGTTTGAGACCTTGTGCTCCACAGGGAGGGAAAAACCACGAACACACATGTTCGCACATGCACATGCACGCACATACACTAACAAAACTTAGTTCTTGTTTAGACAGGAGAATTTATGATTTTTCATACATCAGTTCTTCAGGAGAAATCATAGATAAATGGTAAGATTTGTTTTGCTCAACATATACATTAAAGCTACAGTTTAACTGCCAGGTATCACTGCCAGTTTTAAATATTCAGTTAACCACTCTTAATGGTATATTTTTCCTCAGTGTAGACTCCTAGCAATAATAAACAGAAATAAGGTAATGATTCAGTTGGATGAATTTTCCTAATGTTTGGTTATTTTTCAGTAGTAAATATATATATTTTTAAGCTTAGGATATTTAAAGAAATGTCTTCAAATTAACACCAGTTTTCTTTCTGTTTAAGAAGCAAATATTTATTTGAATCCTACAAACTGTTTTTGAAGAATACAGACTTAAATCTCTGTTCCTCAGGTTTTGGTGGGAAATTTGATCATGTGATCGTTAAAATTATTTAATATATATTTTATATATATATGTATATTAAATTTAAGTATATAAAGAATATTTTATTCTTGATTGCTAGCAAAAAATGTCTTAACATACATG
>VXAA01004601.1:104577-114851 GCA_013399115.1 Anseranas semipalmata | reverse complement strand
TCCTTCCTTCCTTCCTTCCTTCCTTCTTTCCTCCTTTCTTCCTTTCTTCCTTTTCTTCACAAATGTAAGGGCCAGATGTTGTTTCTTAAACTAAACTAAACTAAACTAAACTAAACTAAACTAAACTAAAATAAAATAAAATAAAATAAAAAAGTAGAAATTGTGGAGAGCAATATTGCACCCTTAACAATTTTATCAGGTCATTGACCTAATACAGGTCAGACAATTTTGAGACCTGAAATTATTCCCCAGAAAGAAGGCTTCCTGGAGGACTGATGAGGAAAAATCATATATTTAAGTCTAAGGCACAAAAGAATGGCAAAATGAAAGGAGAGGCACAAGAGTTTTGTACTGACACCAAGAAATAAGTATTTGAGAAGACATAAGTTGAACTCATTCACTAGAGTGGATTCAGAGAATAAAAATGGAGGAACCTTTGAAGCTGGAGAGCATTTGTTTAAGCACAGATCTTACTGAATATTTTTATTATGAAACAAAATATGTCAAAATGATAAAATATGCTGATGACATGAGGTGCTGTCAATATGATGAAGGATTAAACTTTCTTCCAGAAAGAATGCAAATACCTTGAGACTGGAAGCAATGGAAATCAAAAGAAATAATATTACAGAAATATTACAAAATATTACAGAAAGCAAAGTCATATTTTTAGAGTATCAGTATGAAGAATTTCTATAGCTTTGTAACTCACCGGTTGGAAACAACAGAGGAGAAGAAAGAAATGAGTGTACTAGTTGATCACATTAATAACTTTCAAGCAAGATATGATCTTGCAAATGCTGCCCCAGAGTGTATCTTGAAAGGTTCCTTCCATTCCAATTTCTTCAGGAAAAGGCAAATACAAGAGTCCAGAGAGACCCTCCTCCTGAGATCTGTGTATACTTCTGGATGTCCATGTTCAAGAGAAAAATATTGACATTAACACATATGTAGGGATGATCAGAGAAATGTTAGGCATACAGCATAACAGAAGCCAAGACAAGCTTGATGCATGCAGTCTAGCAAAATGAAAGCTGAGGTGGGATATGATGATATACACTGTCCATCAACAAATATGGCTATAAGCTAGAGAGAAGTTTTGTGTGTGAGTGGTTAGAAATAATCACTCTGTAGCAGAATTGGGTAGCTAAACATACAATAATATATATTTTCAAGATAACTCTTGGTCAGTGGGCACAAAGTATTATGCGTCTTTGCTTCAGCAATAGCAGAGAACTTGATTATGTAGGATATGTTTGCTTCAGTTTGGGAGTATATATTAACATACTATTTTTGGCCAGTTAATAACATTCAGCTTTTATTTTTAACGTTCTTCTCAACCATATTAAAGTTAAAATCATTAAGGGAACCTACTTACACTTCTGTCACAGGATATCTGCTATGTACCATGTTCCTATTTAGTAACAATACAATTTTATGTATTATTGTATATATGGAGTCATGATTCCTATTACAGGAAACTAGTAGATCAGATTCATTGATCAGACTTTTAGAAGTATTTGCACCAGAGATCATTGCATCTCTTACCAAATTTATCAGGGATTTCAGTCCAGGGATACTGGTTTCTGAGGCCCAGGGAGGCTATTTGTTTAGCAGGTCTGTGATCTGGGAAAAGAGTAGCCAATACAGATTTGTACAGCGTTCCTCATTTCACTGTGAATAGTGTAACTCATTTTTATCCAACTCCTGGTAAAACTCCAAATGGTTACCACTGTGTTTTAAATTCCACTTGTGTCAGTTGTATCCAACATTTCTCTTGGCTGTTTACAGTGAAAATTCTTTGGGGTTGTATAAGTACATTGCTAAGCGCAAAACTTTCTCATCTTAACCCAACCCTTTACATTAATCTATTATTACTCTTTAATTTCTTGTTCTTACTAAACTTTTTTTTTTTTTTTTCTCATTCGTTTGTTTTTAGGGTGAGTATGAGGGAGGTTGTCTTTTGGTCATTAACTTTTCTGAATTACATCTATACATTTATCTTCACTGTGTGCGATTTTTTTCCCCATTTGCTGCCTTTTCTTTTTTCCAACTTTTCCTTTCTTCCCTCTATTATTGTAATTGCAAACATATTGCAAATGCTGGTATCTATCCTGAAATTTCATCCTGAAGTGCAGAAGTAGCTTCATTTCACCATTTTGTACATGTTGGTTGTAAAAGTGGTTCTGGTATCTTTAGAATGAAAAATACAACTGTACAACTGTACTGTGTACAACTGTAAACTACTATTAGTCCCATAGGATTTTTTTCTCTCTCTATATATATGTATGTATATACATACATTTTTAAATGCAAGTCTGTAATGGTAATCATTTTCTTAACACATCTCTTTCTATTCAGTCTAAGGGTTAAATCATGTTATTTGCTTTGATTTGGCTCCTATACTACAAATGTCACTGAAAACTGAAATTGCAAATATATATTATAAAGTATAAAAGAGGATACGTCATCCTGTGTAACTATTAGAGGCTTATTTTGCCTGTGATTTCTGTTAATGAAACTGTTAGCTATCTTTTTACAAGCACATTTACCCCTTATCTGGTGAGTTTATTGCAGATTTGGGTAGTGTTTGGGCCTGTTCAGACTGGTCAGCAGGTCCCTCTTTGTGCCCCAGTGTAGGTAAAGAGTGAATGCAGCTGACAGCCAATTTATCTGCTGAAGTGATGTAGAGAGGGTGGTGGGAGACCACAGGTAAAGCCACCATGGACTCTCAGCCTCAGGTGGACACATTCAGTTTCCTAGAGGAACTCAGGTGTTCCAAGTCTGATGAGGTAGCCTCAGAGTTTTGATCCCAAGTGATGGGATCAGTCAGCTACTAATGGAAACAAAACCTGGAAGACTGGAAGCTTTTAACCAGAAGAATTGATCACTAGCTTGGGTTTTTCTTTTCCTCTGTGCTTTCTTTCTGTTTATGGTATATGACATCTTTGTTACATTCTATTGAATGTGGTTCAAAAACACTTTAATTTGCTAAAATAGCAGAAGAAGCTGAAAAATGTAGCCTATGAACATCAGCTTCTTTGACTAAACTGAAGAACAAGAATGCAATAGGATGAGAGGAAGAACCCTTCTTTTCTCTCCAAATACAATTCTACCCAAACCCGTAGCAACAATAGCAACAGTAACTATGAGTTAAAAAAAAAAAAAATAAATAGTTACTTACAACAATAAGTAATAATTACTTAGAATGTAAAGTAGATAACACAGTTGCTAATGTTGTCTTTGGACATGGTTGTGGTGCCTAGCAATCCCTTTCAAGTACAAGGGCTCTTTGTGCTGAGCAAGTAAAAGCTCTCAGTGTTCCAGAGAACTTTCAGTTTAAATATGCAGGATAAATGCTCCCCTCAAGTCATACATCACTTAAATGGTAAAATGAAGAGAGTTTATCTCAGCTTTCTTGATAGCAATGTCTGGCATGCCAGAGCAGTTTGTCTCTAACCAATTTTTTTAACTTTCTATTCTAACCAATAATTTTCCTTGAATCCATATCATTAAAATATTTTTCCTTTTCTAATTTCTCCTGCCCCTCTAAATTTTTCAAACTTGACAACAAGTTCAGATCACAATTGCAATAATTGGCAGTTCCTGTCAATGCATGACACCTACATTTTTTGTCAAAATGCCTTTGAAAATAGAAGGTATTGTGCCATCCGAGGTTACTAAAATCACTGCTATTTTACTCTGAACCTTATTGCTGCAGTGTCTTTTTCTGATGTTTGTGATAACAATTTCTGAATTACTTCAGTGGCTAGCCTGACTTTTAGAAAGCAGTATGATGAATTTCTGAAGCACAACATCTTAGAGCAAGAACCTCTTTACCCTACAACATGATCTCTGTGGTTTATGTAAGTTTTCGTACTGGTTGATGAAGTTACATTTTCATCTCGTAATCCCTCTCACCCACACTGCACTTGGCTGCTGCCCACCAGTGGTGCATTGTAGGGAATACATGAAAAAGAGAAAGTAAAACATTATAGCTATTTTTATTACATTAATAACAATAATATATGTCAAAGCTAAGATATAGTTAGTTATTGTTCTGTGTCAGAGAAAAAGAATAAAGTGAATATTATACAACTATATATACAGGAATTCTTACTACTTTTTTCTATGCTGGTTGCCAATTGTCTTTCAGCAGATAGCTTAATTTAAGACTGTAGAATCATTGCTCTTGAATGCAAAAAGTTCTTTTTTTTTTTTTTTTTTTTTTTTTTCTTTTTTTTTTTTTGCTCCTTTTTCTTTTCCATATTGTTTGCCTAGGAATGTTATATATATTTCAGTGGATTACTGAGCTGCTATATTGCTTGTCTAGAAAGACTGAATACCTTACTTGCTGTTTAAATGTTGGAAGTCATCAGACTTTTATATTGAGGCAAATGCTTTAATACTGAGGAGACTAATAAACTTAAACTTTACTAAACAGATGATTTAGTAGCTCTGTATATAATTGTGCTAATCAACCACTGACAACATAGTCTGGAAAGGAAAACAATAAAAAAAAAAGCAATAAAAAGCACATACACTTTTTACTACAGTTTTTTTTTTTTTTTAAGTCACATAGAAATAAAATCAATTTTTATGTATGCACAGAAAGAAATACAAGATTGTCTGATGTACTTACATGTTTTTGCAATCTTGAGATATGTACAGAAAATCCAAATATCTAATGTTTTGATGAGCAAGGGTTGGGGCCTGATTCTTTAATGTACTGCAGTGTAAGTAATGACTTACATTATTCTTTCTGTTGAAGGATTGGACTGGAGACAGAAAGAAGGTATTTTATTCACATGAAAATAAAAGTATTTTGCAGTTTGGAGTGGCTTTCAATGTCTGATTCTTTTCAACTACTTTTGTTATACTGAGCCCTTTCTAGCAAATGACTAACATTTATCGTGTCTGGTTTGTTCCTTCTGTCATATAGTTTCAAGGGGAAATGGCGTCTGGTGTGTAATGTTTTCTTTTGACTGGATTTGTATTTGCTTCAGGTTTTTTTGGTAAGATACCCATGCCTTGGTGCTTGCAATCTCCCATATAACCTAAGGGAAATGCACCTTGCATTGAGGATGAAAAATGGTGGTATTTATGCTGCTATGAAAGCCATTCCATTGACTACAATGTTATGTACAGGTACCAAAAAAAAATTCTTTTAAACTACCATTAAAGCTAGGATAACATGGAGCTCAGTATGGACAAAATTACAGACTGAACTGATGAAGAGTGAATGTGTATGTTCAGCCAAAGGAAATTGTGTGATAAATGCCCATTCTCCAAGTAATTTTTCCCTGACCATCAACATCATCTGCATTTCATTTGGGTTCGGCTTCAATAAGCTGTTCTTCATTCATGAGGTGTTTTTCTCCAAACACTAGGCCATCCTAACCATTGAAAAGGAAGGCAAAGTCTGCATCATGTAAATATTGCCTCTGCTGGAAACCCGTGCTATCTGAGCATTTCTTGCTGCTGTAAGTAGATAGCAAATAGATGTAGAGGAAAAATGTGGGATTGATAAATGAGGGACTGAGTCACAGATGACTGTTTTCCCATAACTATTTTGGGTATGTCCTGCCAGGAAGGATGTAAATCCTTCTAATTCACTCAGCTTGCCTCTAGCACCTTTGTGGGGAAAGGCTCCATTATCTCCTTCTGGTGAAGCCGATCACTCCAGATGATGAGAGTGGATATCTTGCACCTATGCACTGACAGGCGGCAATCATCTAACAAAACACTAAAGCTGCTTCTACTCAGCACAATCATCTAAGTCTGCATTGTCTCAAATATATAGTCTCTGCTTCACCCAAGTGACCTTGCAGATGTTTTTTTCCTAGCTTCTCTATAAATTTAGTCAGGAATTGAAGGGCTGATGATAAACAGTGGGTACATCTCTCATATATTGCTTGCAACATGTGTGAAGAAACCTTTTGTTCTCTGAATTAAGCACTGGTTGTCTTGGACATGAGTGTCTATGGTTGTTCAGGACTATGTTTCATGAGAGAGAGGGCAGAAGTTGGATTCACAGTCTAAAGTCAATTACAGATGTTACGTGAGGTGAGACCTTTACACTTGGAAAATACAAGTACATTATTACTTGACTGGTACTGGTGAAAGAGATAGGCATTATCTGAGAAGACATCCTAAATATGTGCAGTCTCTGTGAAGAACATTGACTCAGGATGACTCTTTGTAGCATTTATTGTCAGGTTCTTTGGCAGGTGGTTAGCACCCTAGAACTGACAGTGTGGATTACCATAGCTCTAGCAAGTTAATTGGAGGCTTTTGGCTTGTTATACATCTTCAGACCAGGGCTGAATTATTTTTAAATTGTCCACTACATCAGATTTCATTTAGGATATTTTCACTTCATGTGGATACTTCCATAATATCATTGTTGTGTGGGTACCCACACTCTTTAAAAAAATGTTTGACTTGGGGTAATTACATTGTGGTTCATTATCTGTCACTGTAATAGTAAAATACTTAGTATTTCACAGATTTTGCAACATTAATCTCTGTGCCTTTCCTGGATAATTTCAGTAATCAATATATACATTTTCCCTATGTGATAAAATAATCTATGCATATTTATATGCATGCCACTGGAGTCCTGTGTGCATTCTTTTTTTCATTTCATATGTTGCAATATATTTGTTTCTGTTATCTATTTGTTTTAAAATGTCCACATTATTAACAGCATCCATAATATTTCAATTATAATTTTCTTTATGGCATTTGGATACTTATTATGATTTGGATGTTTCTTTGCTACTTCTACACATCTGTCTTCTTTTTCTATGCTTTTTTCTTTCCATTTCCATTTTCGTGTTTCATTGTTCTACAATATTAATTCTTTCACTGGAACTTGCAGTCTGTTATGTTTTCATTTCAATATAGATATCTTGTTTCTGACATAATTCCAATAATTAACCTGTCAAGATTTTTTGTTTTATCTTTATATAGAGTTCACATATACCCATATTAGGAAATATCTTCCTAGAATGAGAGATAAGCTTTGCTGTCTGTGTTCTGTTTCACCAGATTTTTCTCTTCAAACCATTTGCTACCGTCTCAGGTCTCAAATTCATTTGTGCACCCATGTCCAATTTATATTTAATACATGTTTCATTTCTGTTTAATGTAGTATTCCAGTCAATGGACAAGGCGTCTCTTGAACAGTTCCCATAAACAAGTCCTCTTCATCAATGTTGTTGCTCCTTTTTCTAAGTAGATAAAATCCTGTCTGCTGAAATCCTCTTCGTTCTGGACAATTTAGCTTCTGTGCAGAACATTACTGGTGTCATGTCCTTTGTTAAGAATACATATGCTTTATTTCTCAATGGGTATATTTTATCATTATTTGAGTGCTTTTCAAAAAGTTTGTATTTATACGCCGTGAGCACTTTTGTGGGTTTTGCAAAGTCATTCCATTTGTATTTTGAAATTCATTGCAACAAGCACTTTGTCCCCGTATGCAGCTTGAAGGCCTACTCCATGCTTTCTTTGCTTTCACCATCCTTTCACCAAACCTTGTAATCTGATCTTCAGACTTTGCTGTTTTTATCAGTTCTCCCAAATGTAAACTGAATTTCCCTCATGGTCCACTTATTATTTTTGGTTCTTTGAACTCCTTTAAGATTTGGTCTCAAATTAGGGATTTAATGCAAGTAATCAATTAACAGTCGGCTATCTGGTAGCTGACACATCCTTCAAAAGTTTATCTGCTTTGTTACAGTTTCCTGTAAAACACATGTCTTGGAAGTTAGTTACTTCTGATTTCAGCGGTGTACTCTGGTAACTAATCTGTTTTTATGTTACTTAGAACTAAAACTTATCATTAGAAGAAGATAGAATTACCATGTACGCATCATTTTCTTCTGTACAGCCTCACTTGCTTTCATGGAGAAATCACATTCTTGTGATTTCTTGTATCCTAGTTGTTTACACTTGTTTCTGGAGAGATGGACTTTTTCAACAGTCTCAATTCTCCATCTACTACTCTCCTTTTCTCTGATTTCTTGATTTCAAGACATTTTCTCTGTAATACCACCCAGTTCTAGTATCATATAGTGTTTATGTGGTTGTTGAACTCTTTAAACATTTTTGTGCAATTGCACTGGTCATTTAACAGACAACAGGAAAACTACAAACATTTAGAGGAAGATATCTGGAAAGAAAAACAATGCAACCAATCACAGTATGTCCCCACAATATCTTCACTGCCAGGTTCAATAGCCATCTATTTTCTCTAAGAACATTTTTTATACCCTCCCAGGCATTAGGCTTTCCCAGCAGGCTCCAAGCTGCCATGGCTCATGTGGGCTATCTACAGGTCCTACAGGACCTGTTCCACAAGGCCACTCTGTGGAGCTCCCCCCATGACTTTCCACTCAACCCTGGGCTTTCAAACTGCTTTGGAAATGCCAGCATGTCTCTATGGAAGGAGGTATAGACAGCAGAAGATACAGCTGTTTTCCCCCAACATACAGAACCAGAGAATTAAGGTTCATCTGCACCACACTGCTTTCTTCCTTGCTCTCCAGGACAGAACTCTTTCTGGTGTAGCCATTCATGACCTTCACTTGGTTGGGAGTTGCAGTACTATCCATGTCCTGTCTCTGCTTTCCTGCTCCATGTGGGTGGGAGAGGGATGACAGGCAGCTGGAGTAACAATTCAAGTAGGCTTTGTGAGGACAGGCTGGAGGAAGGGCCTTGTCTATGCCAGATGCATGAAAAATTATTTATCCAAGAGACCTATTTATTTAGGTCTATTTAGGTTTATTTAGGACCTAGTTATTTATCCAAGAGACCTATTTCTGTTTCCCAAACTTTGTTTGGCAGAAAGACAAATTGTATATTATATTTCCTTCCAAACCAGGATGAGGACTGCTCCAAGTAATGGATTTCATCTTGGGTTATGAGCTGCACACCTAGGTAAGGGGCAAATGCATAGTTCTAATTACTGCTCTTTCAATGGCAAAGTGTTTCTTCACTCTTCCTCCTTTTCTATTCTTTCTTTTCTGTGTCCTTCTTTCTCTCCATACTCTTTTCACTCTACTATTCTCTTGTTACCTCTCTGTGTCTAACCTCTGGCTTGTACTCACTGTGCATTTCTGTGTGCTGACTTAGTCCACTAAAATGTACCAAAAAACCAAAACCAAAACCAAAACCAAACAAAAAACCCCACCACCACCAACAACAAAACAACAAAAACAACAAAGCAACAACAAAAAAAAAAAACAGTCATTTTTTTTTGTTGTTGTTGAGTTTGTTTTCTGGAATTTAATGCACCAAATCAGTTAACAAATCTGACAAACATTGGCATAAGTCATGGTGCAGAAGCTTGTGTTAGAGAGCAAGGGAGACAGGAAGGAGGAATGTGAGTTATCCCCTTCAGCAGAGGTGAGCTGTAAAATCAACTGAAACAGCAATCTTGGAAATACTAAGTTTGAAGAAGCCTGTGTATGACAGCTATCACAATACTGTGCCATGACTATAGTGTGGGACTAGGAACAGACATCTTGCAAGGTCACCTCATTCCCAGCACTGACCATATCATAGCTGAAAGCACAGAGAAGGAATCTTATTGATCACAGTCTGTGTCTATTGCCAGTGGACCTGTTCACTTCATTTCACAGAAAAAAAAACACCAAAGGATTCAAGGAGCTTGCGGCTGTTCCAAGGTGAATGATGCTGATTTAGTTCCTCTTTGCCAAAAAGGCAGTGCCAGAGCTGTTTGCTGGAGTGACCAAGGTACTGAGAGATAGCTGTGAAGGTGAGACATACATCTGGTCTCAGATGTGTATCAACCTCTGATTAGGCCACAGTTTGTCACTATACCCTTCATGAACAGCAAGAGTAGCCACACATATTTTCTTCCTCTTTAATAAATCATTTCATAAATGCGTAAAACTAACATTCTATGGCAGAATCGAGAAATTTAAATCCACTTCTGAGGAGTGGTGGGACTTTCTTTCCTTTGCAGGCTTCTGAACTTTCCCTCTCCAGTTCTAGAAAGCCTGCAAAGGACAAAAAACAAGTACTTGATAACAATGTCAGATGCTTTGATTGCCTTATGGATTTTCTCAGTTTTTTGGCCAGTGAATTCCTCAGGAGTTAGGCTCCTTCCCAATAGAATGCAGAATAATTAAGTCTGCTTTAGAAAGTCTGTTCAGAGCTGGAATCACTCTTACACATACCAGGAGGAAACTATGATAAAGCCAGGTCAAGGCCACCCTTTCAGACTTTTTTTTTTCAAAAAA
>VXAA01004601.1:82368-104558 GCA_013399115.1 Anseranas semipalmata | reverse complement strand
AAAAAAAAAAAAAGCAGCATAGGGAAGATGACAGTAATGATTTTTCATTTGGTCATTATTTAATATGTGTATCTTTCATAGATTAATTCTGTTAAGCATTTTTTAAGCATTAAATCAGTTTTGGATTGCCTGAATCATCTGAAAAAAACTAATAAAAAATATCAAATTCAACATTTAAAGTCCACATTTTGAAACTCCCAAGCAAGAACAATGTCCAAGAGAAAATTCAGTATAAACAGCAACTTTCTTCACTAAATCATCCATACATCCTTACACTGAGGAAAAAAAAAAAATTATATTAGGTTCAAAGTTTTTCAAACTTCAGCTTACGGGTGGTCTATTCATGTCTTTACTCAATTACTTACACTGTGGGTCTATGAAAGTTAAAGTATGTTTTCCCTTTTTATACTAACATTGTACCACTACATCTGTTCAAAATCATGTTTTTTAAAATATCAAAATAAAGATTAACTGTAAGATCTGAACAGCAGCTGACAAACATATTTGAAAAAAACAGACCCATTTTTGCTTGGAGTACAGCAAGGAGACTTGTTGCATCTTTTTTGTTGTCTTTCACACTCACCTACATGTAGATATACCCTTGTCCATAAAAAATACTTTGCAATCTGTTTTGAATACTGGTTCATGAAAAGAAGGCAATTTTTAAAATTTTACCATTCCTCCTGATTTAGAGGATATGTGTGGAGTTTCTGGTTTTGAGTAATTATCCGTTGCAAACTGAAAGATCAATGTCATTATATCTGTTGGTAATCATCACTCACATAACTTGTGCAGTGCCTGGCTTTGCTTCTGCTGGGGAAATTAGTGTTCTCCCACTGTTCTTCTAAATGAATTCTTTTAAGAGCTTTTAGCATATAAACAGCATCTCTTAACAGATTTTTCTATAAATTTACATGCAGTTTTTTTATTATTTATTTTATTTTATTTTATTTTATTTTATTATAGTTAACCACACTGATGTGTCAAGGTAACAGTATTTTTTAGTGTAACCAATGGCTCTAACACATGGTACACTGTGCTCAGTCTCCAGCATTCCACTGTTAAATCAACTTATGTCTATTAGTAAAGGATCATTTCTTTCTGCTATAATTAATGATAACACCAAATATCCAGCCTTGCATTTTATGCATGCTTCTAAAAATCTTTTTCTCCCCTTGATTTCAATTCTTCAGTACAAGAGTTTTTCTTAATTTAAATTTTCCTTTTTTTCTTTTTTTTTTTTTCCATGAAACAGCATGCTTCTTCAGTAATTACATGTATTACAGAATCTGCATAAGTTTCTGTTCCTTTAGCTGCATTATTTATTTTTACATTAGCCACATATGGAACATTAGCATTCCATTTATCTCCAACTGCAAATAGTTCTGTGAAGAGATATAAATCATAAAACATCTGGTTATAGATAGACAAAGTTTTAGAAAAATCATCATATTCTCAGAGTAATGGGTTAATCTGACAGGGCAACTCTGTGTTATGGTATACCAAAGTGTCCGAACATCCCTGAGTGGATTAACTGTTGAAAAGTGCAGTTTGGCAAAAACTGAAATGTTCATGATTTGCAGTCAAAATATTGACTAGTACTGGTTAAGAAAATAAGAGACGAGGCAAATATTTGAGATACTTCATTTTAACTCTTTTTTAATGGAAAGTTTTTTTTTATTTTCCACTTCGAGACAAAGTTTTCAATTCTAAGTTGCCAAACGAAGGAAAAGACCCCTCTGAAAAGGCGGAGAATTAAAAACAATATTTTAATTTGCTTGTGGAGAACTCAGCTAAACTTAAAAACCCTGAAATATAAATTCTGTCTTGATGTGAAATTATTTCTTTTTCATTCTTTCAGTTCTCCTTCAAACCAAACATATGAAAACAAAGAAATAAAATAAAAATCCACACTGTTCTCCAACTGAGCTCTTCAGTTTCAATTTTCATTTTTTAAAAGCTTCATTTTGATCATCATTTCTGAGCACAGTTTTTGCAACAATGGAAATATTATGCATGAATACATTTCTGTAGTACTATTCATATTCACACAGCTGGTGCAGCATTCAGATTAGAGGAGAACAACTACAAGCTGCGTGTCCTCTCTTATCTCCATTCCTATCATTTAGAATGTTTCTGAAAATTTAATGCCAGTTGATTAAACAACCAAGATCTCACCAGCCAGGTTTTGTCCCCTTTGATATACTGATTCTAGTCTTTCTTGGTCACTCCATCCTCTGCTTGGTTCAGACTGAAAAGCCTTCTCATGTTATACATTTCTCTTGAGTCTCTGGATTTGAAACACTTAACATGATTACTACTGCCACTATTAGAGAGCATTGTTTGTGAACAAAATATTTGTCAGCCACTCCCTTATTTCTGAATTTTGTATCCCTAATGGAAAACAATTCCTGAGAGCTTCAGGGGAGTGTTATTAAAATTCAAATCATGAATAGCACCACCCTCAAATTCAAATAGACTTCCACCTTCCGTTGGAGTTTTAAAGTGAAATTAACAGAATTTATATAACACGCTTTTAAGAGTGTATACTACTTTTAAGTAATCAAAACACTCCTTTTTAATCTTTTGTGTCCAATTATCTAAAAAAATGTGATTCTTTCAGAGTAGAAAAAAAGCCTTTTTCTCCCATCACACTGGGAAAACAATTTAGGCTTTTTAATGGTTATCATAGTACTGTTGCCATAAAATCTCCTCTACAGCTTTTGCATACACATTTGGTAAATCATTCCTCAAACAACAAAGGTAGTAAAATTCTGTTTCCACAGATTTGTGTCCCATGCTGCATATCACTGCTCCCTGAAATGTCTCTAATTCTCTCCCACCTCTCTTCAAACCCTGCTGAGCTCAGGCTTCAGCATTTCCTTCACCAGGGCCTTTCTTTGAGTTTTACCTTGTATTCAGTGAGTGCTTTTCACGAAACTTGTCTGAACACTGTATCTCTGAGATATCTATTTGTTTCTCAGTGGGTAAAAACATTTACTGGAGGAAGGCAGGCAGATTATAGCAATCACACATAGGTTTATCTTCTAAGAAGTCAGTGTGAAAAACCTACTGTTTTTTAATCTTAACTCTTTTTTTTTTCCACGAGTTTTTCCTGATTTCTTGATTTTCAGAAAGCTTGTATTTGTCTGTTGTTTTTTAACAGAATGCCTTCAGAAAATAATCTTTATCATACTGATACTGCTTTTCTTGCTCTATGTTCTAGAGTCTGACAAGCCCTAGCAATGTTTCCTTTAGGGGCAGAATAAAACAAGAAATCAAAATAGCAGTGTCATGAATCCAAGTAACACACTGGAAAGTGTCCTGAATTTCAGACTCCATCCATCCTACTTCAACCTTCAATGCCCACCAGTAGTGGAGCTCTGGGTGCATTTGTTTCCATATGGCAGGTCTTTGAACCATGCTTCTAAACTGGTCCCTGTGTAAAAGCTACTTCAGGCAACATAGCCTTCTACCCAGCACTGCATTTCAAGATGAGTTGCTTATACTTGTTTTTCCTTTAGGAGGAAACCTGCTAAAGGCCATGTCCAACCAAAACACCCACAGCACTAACCTAAGTTTCCTTCAGATCAGTGTGAATAAGCTGTCCTGTCAGGAGCTGCAGATCTACATTTTGTTCTTATCACTTTTCAATAGATCAAGAACAGAGCAAAGATCTTCTTGGCAGTCCCTTCCTGTGTGTACTTGATTTTATTTTCTTTCTAGTATAAAAGATTTCCTGAACTGATGTCTGCAGAATAGCTCTCCACTTTGGATGCAGTATAGAGAACATGATGAGTGAGATGGATCAACATGTGAAAAGATTTGGACTCTTCTTTGGTATCTGTTTCCATCTGTCAGAACAGGAAAAATAGAAAGCAATGTGAATCAGTTCACATTTAACTGTAATCTCCACTGTAAGGAGTGCCAGAGATGACTTTGGCACAGTCTGCCGGGGCAGGTATCCAAGACTGCTCGTTGTATATGTCTTGACTTAAGGAAGCCTGCAGGCACAAGCACCCCAAATGTTTTTGCTTAGAAATGAGTTCCAAAACATTTACCATTTATATGATCCTGAATTTTGAAAATGTGTTCATTTTCTTCCCTTTTGAACAGGGTTTCCTAATGGTTTAGCTGTCTGTTGATATCAAGGAAATTTTACTTGATGTGCACTAAAAAACGCTGAGAAATCCTGCTCTTTCTCTTCCCCTCCTTCTGGAACCCCTGCACAAGAGAAGACTCTAATGAAAACATCAGTTTTAAAGCAGGAGATAGATGAAAAGATATCTTAAAGTGGCACTCAACTGAAACAAAAGCAACATCCCTTGTCTTCATCTTCTTTATATTTTTGACACAATTCTCTTGTTGTTTGAAGGAGAAAAATACAACAAAATAATATTAAAAAAAAGGTATGGATTAATTACAAAGCACTCCTCTTAAATTACAGTTCTGCCTCACCTCTCTCTTCTGCAGGTAGTGAATCAAGAGATGTTTCAGGTTTTTAGAACAGCGGGGCCAAACAGGCCTGAGAAGTTTGTTCCATTTCACCTCTCATTATGTAGCACAAGTGATTTCATATTTGTTTTTAATATAGACCTACTAAATTAGCACTTCTACAACACTACATCTAAACATCACTTCTATAGTACAAATATTTCCTTAGTGTGAGCTATGGTCACTTTATTATTAACCGGATAGATAGAAAGACATATGCTAAGTTGGAGTATGTTTGCAATGACTGCGGGAGGAGTCTGTTATCTAATACACCTAGCTAGACAACCAGTATGTGCTGAAATTGGAGAGTACCTTGTGAAATCTCTGTGTTCAAAAGGAAAGGGCAGTGCACTTTTAGGTAAATACCAGTATTTCCCTGTTGTTTATCTATTCTTGGCAGAAGTGAACAAAGTAAAAACATAAAAACCAACCAAATAAACAACAACAACAAAAAACTCCTCCATGCAGAAACTTACTAAAATTCTCTGTTTTTCAAGTTCTAATTCTCTTTTTTGATTTGGGAATATTTCAATTAATAGTGTTTACATCAATGTTCAAATAAAGTTGCGACAGTTTTTTTGGATAGAGTTAAAAGTTCTACCTAACATAGAAAATCTGGGGAAAAGTATCATATTTTAGCTTCTCAAGATTTGTGATACCCAAAATTATCACCTACAATGGGAAATGTTTTCCTATCTATGGTTTAGGAAAAGAGAAACACGATGTTCACCTTGCCCGTTGACATCTAAACCTTTAGAGGTTGTAAATGAGTATGGATCACTTGTCTTTGCTGACGCTTCACTGATTTACATTATTTGAGGAAGTGTCCCTGAATGTGTAACTCTGAGTGCTACATTCTGTTATTGTAGAAGTGACAACAAACCACACGGATACCGTTCTAACCTTATGACATTATCTTTTTTTTTTTTTTTTTTTTTTTTAAACCCATTAANTTTTTTTTTTTAACACCAGTAATGCAATACTGTTTTAAATCTGGATAGCTTGGGTTGAAAATGTCCTCAGGCTATATAGGGCTATTTAGCAAAACCTGCATCGTTCCACCTGATCACCAGAGCAATGAATACCACCAAGAAAAAAGGGACAAGTGAACAAAAATTCCTACTTCTCCCCTTACCAGAAGAGATGCTATGTTAAACAGTACAGTTAAGCAGTATTAATTCTTCCAAGATTAGTTCTGAAACTAACACAATACATATATGCTTTTGTTTATACCTTCTCAGTAACAACACTATCTACCTAAAACCAACTCAAGACAGTAACTCATAAACAGGAGAATTTACTTTAACATATTATGGATATAATAAACTTTCACAGAGGAAAAAAAATAAAGAATTTTACATAGTGATTTAAATATTTGTGTCTTTTTTTTTTTTTTTTTTTTTTTTTTTTTGTAAATAGACCACAAGGAGTCAGTTTTGAACAATTAATTCAAATTTTCATTTAATTTTGTGACATTGAGAGGTGCTTGTTTCATTTCATCTTTTAGAAACAAAACAAATTTTCATTTTTCAGCTATTGTCTGATATTTTTCCTTCTTGTAATTTTTCCCAACATATCTGAGCAGAAAACTCCAGATTAAACAAATGGTTAACGTACTTAGCAGAACATACCTGCTTTTCCCCTCCTTGATTATTAACATAAGTAATATGAATTCAAAGATAATGCTACATAATATTAACTCTGTCCACAGTTAGGGTGCTTACCTTGCCCGAGTTCTTGGTATTTTACCATCTCCTCTCCACATTGTCTTCCTATGCATAACTCTAAAAACCACAAGTCTCTCAAGTTTGGAAAAGGGTTTGGAATGGAAGTAATTTTCATGCTGAAGTAAATGCAATGATACATCACTGAAACAGATTTTTTTTTCTTTTTGTATAGAATTGCATGATATAAAATGGGGTTTAATGTGAATTAAGTTGGTTTCACACTAATCACAACGCAACTTGAGCTAAAATGTTTATCAGACTAACAGCATTGTTAGAAACACTTTTCTTTCCCCTTTAGGAATAATGCAAAATCAATACATGAGATTAATGCATGATTAGCAATCTTACATTATGTATTCAATGGGAAAGATTTTCACATGAGTTTCCCTGCACATCTTGATGAAAGTGGGTTGTAGAGATAGAATGTGTTTGGGAATCTTTAATGAAGTATGGTTCAAATACTGGTGTCATTTAAAATTAAGAAGACAGAAGTGATCTAATGTAACTTCCACATACACTGGTTTCGGCTATGCTCTGACTGAAACAGATGTTTCTTCTTTGTAGGAGAGTAGGAAGGTTAGGGCTTACTGTTGGCACGATTTAGATTTAGAATATTGTGATTTGTCAGGGGAAAGAAAGTGGTTGGATTCATCTAAAGTATCTACAATGCAATCTTCTAAAATAAAAATAACAATATAGTATTTCCTTTACCTGAATTTTGTTTCTTCAAGATCTGTGTCAACACAGGTATATGTATATGTATATGTATATGTATATGTATATGTATATGTATATGTATATGTATATGTATATGTATATGTATAAAGAAACTTTTGTTCTGATTTTTTTCTTCCAAACATTAAATGCTTATTTATACTTGTCATTCATTAGTTTGCACATCCCAAAGCCACTAAAACAAATGTGACCCTCGGCTGAAAGCAACAAAATTGCATGTCCATCTATAAAACACTGTTTTGCTTGGGGCAATACATCTTGAGCAAGTGTATAGCAAATCTCAATGCATTTTAATATTAAAAATTTAAGCTCGGAGAATGGTCTCATCCGGTTCCCATGCCCTCTTTCCAGCCCTTTGAGAAACATCTTTGCTAAAGTATTGAAAAAAAGTAATCATGGGAGAAATATGTATATACATAATAATATGCATTACTAAACGGATAAAATATCTCCAAATACAGCTACGTCATATTTGATATATATGCCTGACAACAAACAGCCTGTCTCTGAAATGGAATCATGTATATTTAATCCTGTCAGAGTTAGCCAAATCCTGCCTGACCAGTGCATCTTTCATTAAAATGCAAAATTCATAAGGAGGGGTGACTCTGGGGTCACTGTTTCCTTCTCCTGGCTCTTCTCCAGACCCGGGGTCCCTTTCTCAAGGTACTGTGTCACCCTTTTCTCCCTGTACCTCTGAGAGCCTTTTGCTTTTTTTTTTTTTTTTTAAACCAGTTACAAGTGATGCTGTACAGCCCAAGGAGCAACTAAGTATTCCTGTGTCTGGAAGCAAGAGAGTTTTTTTTTCACACCAGGGTTGTGAATTAGAGGTTTACTGTGGACATAACCTGTTGCAGCAGGCATGTGCAATAGTAGTAGTTGTATCCGGAACTACAGTTTCCAGTTTCTAGAGCTTCGTAAGAACATTATTATGCATTAGAAGTTTCCAAGTCTCAGCTACTCAGAGCTATCAATCTTTTCTGACCTCCCTCTGTCTATGCTCTAAGCAGACAAGAGCTCGGCTTTTGTTCCCAAGCCTTGCCAAAGCTGTATAAATATGTTAATGTCATGCTGACCTAACCACATCTATATGCCTTCTGGCCAGTTAGGAGATCACTTTCATTTGCCTGAAAAAAAAAAAAAAAAAAAAAAAAAAAAAAAAAAAAAAAAGACGTACACATAGCTTCATGCACTATATGGAAATTACTGTTAGTTATAACTCATGAATGTCCATATCTCTTCTATTGTCCTTTCCCATCCCACTCGCTTTTCTGATTTTTCCTCTGTTCTAGATGACAGCTTGAGCCATTAGGTATTTCTTTCACTAGGAACCAATCAATTTCTGTGTACATTCAGCTCATTTATTTGACCTGGGTATCTTTACTGTATTCATAAGATCCTATTAAACATATTTATCACTTCTTAAGACTCTTCCCTTTATTAGTTCGCATTTTTTCATACTATAGCCCTGTTTGTTTGTTTGTTTGTTTGTTTTAATGACTGATTAACCAATATAAACAATACAACCAATATAGGAAGCCCCAGATTTCTGCAACAGTTCTCATTGTATCTGGAAACCTATAAATTCTTGCATGGCACTGTGTTTCAACATCATTCTGTTTCCAGATTCCTTCCTCCCTTCTGTCACTGTGTGCACACATTTAAGTTACCCTTTCCTTTCCTTTCCTTTCCTTTCCTTTCCTTTCCTTTCCTTTCCTTTCCTTTCCTTTCCTTTCCTTTCCTTTCCTTTCCTTTCCTTTCCTTTCCTTTCCTTTCCTTTCCTTTCCTTTCCTTTCCTTTCCTTTCCTTTCCTTTCTTTTCCTTTTTTTCATGAAACAAACAAACAAACAAACAACAACAACAACAACAAAACTGTTAAATGTGGCATTGCACATATTTTGGACCAAACCCTGTTCACGTTATTCTCATTTGTATCTTCATTCATTTCTGACAGGTCTTTTCATGTTATTTGACGAGCAGTGTTTGAACTCTGTCAGTCACTACCTGTATTATTAGGTTAAGAATAGAAACAAATAATTATACTGCCATAAAGGTATCTCTGCAGGGTTTCTTTAAGAAGCAGATTTCCTGATTAAAGCAGCTCCTAGCTTCTTTCATTTTTGAAAGGCTTTAAGCAATCTGAAATGTTGCTTTGATTCAGTCATGATAAGCAAGTACATGCAGAAACACTGCAGTATGGAGCTCCTTTTTATACTGTAGCTTTTTATAGAGGTTTAAATTACTAAGCCTAAATGAGTGTCTTAGAAGAGGAAGAATGCCTCTTCCTTGTCGTAGCAACAGTCTTTCCTGCTTGCAGTAGGCAGGACATTGACCTCTACCTGAACAGCCTGAGGTAAGAGGAGTAGCCACTGGAAATTATTTATAACCTGACCAGCTCATTTAGTTTCATCCTCTGAGGCCTTCAGAGTCTAACTGACACAGCAATAATGGCCAACGAACTTTTGATCCAATTAATTGTTAATGAGAGGTTTGATTAGCAAATAAAGGGCCTATTAGGTTAGCTGATTGTCTTTCTTTCACAATACCAGAGGTCAACATTTTTTTCTGACTGAAAGAAATGTACACTGTGTACTCCAGTTAAATTAATCACATGCTCACAGGTGTTGAATAAGGTTGATTCAGGAGAACACTCAGCTTAAACATCTGTTTGTAACTATGAGAATGCACTAGGTATTCCTCAGAATGTTCATGATTATTTTATTTTATTTTATTTTATTTTATAACTTAATTTATTTTATTTTATTTTATTTTATTTTATTTTATTTTATTTTATTTTATAACTTAATTTTTTTTTGTTGTTGTTGTTAATTCAACTGCCTTCACCTTTCTATGCCTGCAAAATATTGCAGTAACTCATACTTCTCCTTGTCCTGCTTTCCTTCAGGCTTCCTTCAGACTTGTCTTTTATTTTAATTATGCTGACAGAGTTCTCAGTCAGTTTCAGTTTAATTACTTCTTCATATGTATTGAAAATCTCCCAGTGTATATGTAAACATAATTCCTGTGCATGATCTTCTATTCCTGAAAATTTCCCTCTGAGTTATGACATGCTTTTGTAAAATTACAATGACTAAAGAGAAATGCAAGATTAAGGACAAAACTGATCTACAAATGACACCTATGTAAATTAAGAATATTTTGATCTTGGTGCAGCCATTACAAATTTATACTGGTATAAATCTGTAAATCTGGCATTAACAAATTGATCCCTGTAGAGTAGCTTTTGTTTTCTGAACATTTAAACTGCTTTCATATTGTCAATAGTGCTTGAAAATAGAATACTGATCATGATTTCTTCCCTCCTGTCTCTATGTGTACAGAATGCCACAGTTAGAAGAACACCAAGTTTATTTTCAAAGCTTTCAGATATTAAAAATCTGGAAATGTAGTTGTCTGTTTTGTGATGCAGTCTTTAATTAACATGATCACATTCTGTTTTTCCGTGATTCAATTCATGGGATGGATGGAAGTTTCAAAAAGCAGCAGCTCTTCAGTGTCTCTTTTCATCTTTGTTACTTAATGAAAGCTCATGACAAACTTACTGAGTGTCATCTACACCTTGCCCACATGACAGAAACATTAATTTTGTGATGATATTCTGTAGTGGTCATCACTGTAATACAAAAGCATGTAGCAAAAATACCTGTGTAGAATAAAGTAGCGTAGCTGTTTCTGTTTTCTAACAGGAAAAGCTGAGGTGTAGAAACATTAATGTTAGAAGCACAGGCTGGCTCTTCATTCTCAGTGACATGTTGGAATGCCAGCCCTTCCAGGCCCAGGTTGATTTAGAGGCATGAATCTGAACTTTGTTCTGGACTCTGCAAACTGAGGTCTGTATCTCTTTCCCAGTTACTGGAACTGTAGAATGGGTGTTCAGACTGGTCTGCAAAAGACAGTGGCAGGGAGCTGTAGTAAAACATCCCTTTTTTATGTTGACAGCAGTTTCAGTATCTTGGTAGTTCCTCTGGGCTACACCAATACTCTGATTTTTGTTTGTTTTTCTGTTTGGATGCATGCTGTCCAATTTCTGTGTATGTGCTTACTGTTCTCTAGCTCCCTACTAATTCAGAACACAGCTCTTACTAATGTAAAGGGACTACCCAGCATTTCGCAAATCAGAGTCAGAGACTCATAAAACGAACAGTACATAATTAATAACCACCTACAAAATGTTTGGCTCAAATGACTAGACCAACCGCATTAAGGACCGGTATGGCAAGAGGCAAGGTTTAATCCAGTTTTCCGAGGCTGCTCTAACCACAAAACTTCCTGTAATCTTCTCTCATTTACCAAATGCTCTATATCAAACTGAATGGGGTTCATGTAAAGTTGCTTGTGCAGGGAGACCTTGACTTCATATAGGTTCTGTTTTTCCCGGCTTTTCTGGACTTCATGCATTTCAGACAGAATTCATTAATCTTTGTAATTAATTAGCATTTGGATCTTAATGCCTGTTATTAGCTGAGATAAAGCTTTTTTAAACCACTGCACAAATCTCTATTGTATGAGCCACTAACTGCAGCAGCAGTAGCAAGATGTGGTCCTTTGCATAGAGATGTTCTTGGAGGTAAATGAGGTCTGCTGTTTGCCAAGGGGGTTCACAGAACTTTTTTTGACCTTGGAAGAGCTGATTTTTTTCCAGAATCTGATGGAAATCTTCCTTCTCCTCTGCCCAGCTGGAAAGAGCTTTTCTGTCTCTAAATTTCACAGACCTGAGCAAGCCTCATGCTGTACTCCATTGTCCATCACTGCAGTCCTGATCCTGCTCTTAGTACTAGGTTTTCATTCATCCCCAGTCTTTCTCTTTGATCAGTCTCCTAGTGCCTGTTTTCAGGCCTGTTTTTTTCCTATTTTTAGTCAACCTGATGACTTTCTCTAGCTATAGATAGAAAACCTTGTTTTTCTGACTTTATTTGTGAAGCTCTACCCACTCATGTGCATGCAAAAATACACGTTCATGTGCAGCTGTAGATATGCACCCAATAGTTCAGATTTCTTAAAGCTATGAACAACTGAAAGCAGCCTCTTATAACAAAAAGTAGTACAGCTTAGGTTAATGCTATCAGCTTGATGTATAATAGACACACATTTTCTTAGGGACAAGATCCTCCTTCTTTATTAATTCTGCATAACATCTCCCTTTGCACATAGCTCCACTGAGTATAAAGGGCAAGCCCTCAGTTTGAAAAACTGCTTGGGAAAAGGAGGCCAATGAGTACAACCAAGATAGTGGCCTCACAGTATGTATAGTAATTAAAAAGAAAATTGCAGAAACTAATTTTGTTTCCATTGAAGCTAATGGCAAAATCTCCACTTGCTTTTACTGGGTTGGGAAATGCATTGTGAAAATTAGTCACCACATATAAAGATAGATAATGAAGACATATGTATTAAATAATATAATATGATTATGGAAATCCATTAGTAGCTGTACTTTAACACAGGAAGAAATAATTAAATATATCTAGTTGGGTCTGAAAGATGCATTTCAAGATGAGTTTTCAGTTGAAATTCAGTTGCTCTCTACAGGTACCTTAAAGGAGGCTGTAGCAAGGTGGGGATTGGTCTATTCTCCCACGTGTCAGGTGATAGGACGAGGAGGAATGGGCTAAAGTTGCACCAGGGGAGGTTTAGGTTAGATATTAGGAAAAATTTCTTTACTGAAAGGGTTGTGAGCCATTGGAACAGGCTGCCCAGGGAAGTGGTCGAGTCACCATCCCTGGATGTATTTAAAAGACGTTTAGATGTAGAGCTTGGAGACGTGGTCTAGTGGAGGGCTTGTTAGTGTTAGGTCTTAGGTTGGACTAGGTGATCTTGAAGGCCTCTTCCAACCTAAAGGATTATGTGATTCTGTGATTCTGTGATCCAAGAAATAGAGAGAGGAAGTTGGTTCAAAATGACAAGCTCTGAGAAAACATAGATTCTCATAGCAGGAGACATGAGATGTTAAACGGTACTTAGGAGGAGATCAGTGTGTGCAAAGGGAGTAAAACAAGAAAAGCCAGCAGAGTTGTCATGCTCTGTGTGGACCACCTTCAGCTCAAACCATATTAGAGCTACTTTAAGAAATATTTGGTAAGTGTCTTTGGATGGGTAAGACCAGAAGCGTGGAGGATGGTATCTGGATTGAGGATGCCTTGGAATACAAAACCCTTCTGAAGTCATATTACTGACAGGGCCTTCACTAACAGTCTTCTGATGAAATCTTTGTCATAGACTACCCACACTAACCTCTGTACTTCTGACCTGATTTCATTTTACACTGAGTATTTTGGGGGCACAGTCCTCCCCCCTGCTTGTTTTCTGTTCTATGAAGTACTATATATACATTTGGTATTATGGGCCATTTCTCTTCAATATCTTTATCAATGATCTGGATGAGGGGATCAAGTGCACCCTCAGCACGTTTGCAGATGACACCAAGTTGGGCGCACATGTTGATCTGCTCGATGGTAGGATGGCTCTGCAGGAAGATCTGGATAGGCTGGACCGATGGGCTGAGGCCAACTGTATGAAGTTCAACAAGGCCAATTGCCGGGTCCTGCACTTGGGGCGCAACAACCCCAAGCAGCGCTACAGGCTGGGGGATGAGTGGCTGGAAAGCTGCCAGGCAGAGAAGGACCTGGGTGTATTGGTTGATAGTTGGCTGAATATGAGCCAGCAGTGTGCTCAGGTGGCCAAGAAGGCCAACAGCATCCTGGCTTGTATGAGGAACAGTGTGGCCAGCAGGACTAGGGAAGTGATTGTCCCCCTGAACTTGGCTCTGGTGAAGCTGCACCTCGAGTCCTGAGTTCAGTTTTGGGCCACTCACTACAGGAAGGACATCGAGGTGCTGGAGCATGTCCAAAGAAGGGCAACAAAGCTGGTGAGGGGTCTGGAGAACAAGTCTTACGAGGAGCGGCTGAGGGAGCTGGGGTTGTTTAGCCTGGAGAAGAGGAGGCTCAGGGGCGACCTTATTGCTCTCTACAGATACCTTAAAGGAGGCTGTAGCGAGATGGGGATTGGTTTATTCTCCCACATGTCCGGTGATAGGACGAGGGGGAAGGGGCTTAAGTTGTGCCAGGGGAGGTTTAGGTTGGATGTTAGGAAAAACTCCTTTACTGAAAGGGTTGTTAGGCAATGGAACAGGCTGCCCAGGGAAGTGGTCGAGTCACCATCCCTGGATGTATTTAAAAGATGTTTAGAGAAGAGCTTAGTGATATAGTTTAGTGGAGGACTTGTTAGTGTTAGGTCATAGGTTGGACCGGATAATCTTGGAGGTCTTTTCCAACCTAAATGATTCTATGATTCTATATAGCAAGAACAGAACTGAATCAAAAAGAGAGAGTGAATCACTATTATAAAATGGTTTTGCTAACAGCATAAGCAAGAACTGAATGACATAAAAATGTATGTCTGTGCTACTAAAAGAAGTATAGCTAACACTTTAATTTTTGACACACATAATTCCTGGAATCTGCTTGTGGTCGTATATTGGGTGAATATGAAACATTAGCACTTTTTTTCCACAGAGTGGTTTTAATCTTTTGCAAATCATAGAGAGAAGCATTTTTAATTTTCTATCTCAGGCTTCATGCGAATGTGGATGGTTTTGTAAGCAAAAGTATCATTAAAGTTCATATTCATTCCACAAGTCAGTGTAGCAGCTCCATTGCATGAGGTATTATTACAATTTTTTTAACATTAAAGCCAGCAAAAATAGCACAGAATTACGTGTGATATATTTGGCTTAAATTACTGTTTTGTCATTAGAATTTGTTTTGGCTTTTCCCTAGCCATCCTGTTGGTGTGATTTAATCTCACAATTAAAATGTCTAATTTTTTTCCTTGTGTTTCCAATGTTATTGAAATTGACCTATGCTGCTCTAGTATTCATGCCAAAGCTTTAGTAAACTCCAAAGTAACAAAATATTTTGTAGGATTTTATTTTTCAGTTTTCATTAGACTAATACAAGAAAATATTTAACCTAAAATCTGAGAATAATCCCATTACTAAACAAATTCTGTAGGTCAATGCAAAGGTGATTTATATAAATTACTTTTTGGAAAGGAAAGGAAAGGAAAGGAAAGGAAAGGAAAGGAAAGGAAAGGAAAGGAAAGGAAAGGAAAGGAAAGGAAAGAAAAGGAAAGGAAAGGAAAGAAAAGAAAAGAAAAGAAAAGAAAAGAAAAGAAAAGAAAAGAAAAGAAAAGAAAAGAAAAGAAAAAGGTCAGTTTCATTTCTACAAAGAGTAGAACCTGATAATAGTGATTTATACTTGGACCAGTTCCAGTAAGTTCTCAATCCACTGGGGAGTTTCCAACCTACCGAGAGGATGGAATGAGAGGTTTTCTGAAAGGAAATGAAATATATACTATTTTATTTATGAGAATAGGGGATGGAAGGACCAGTACACTTTTCATCTAGGCATTACAGTGTACTGGATGCACACAGAATGTATTTCCTTAGGCTTTCCAAAGCTACAGATGAGCAGATTCATAGACAATTGGACCTTTGATTACACAGATTACAGTGTGAAAATGACATGGTTTGGCTGTTATCACATATGGCTAAACACTAGCTATAAGAGAGTAGAATCTAGGCTGACACACTGCAGTGACTTTAGCCTCTCAGTCTCGACACAATCATAAAAGGTGGTTATTTGTACTTTCTATAGATGAAACATACTTTTTCCTGATTTAACATAGTAAAGCACTCTCACTGTCTGAGGTTGTTAGAAAGATGTGAAATATAAGGAAAAATGATTATTCAGAAAAGCTAATCCCCAGGCTCCCTCTATGCTAAGCAGAGAAGCATCCCTGAAAGATGTTTCAGAGTCAGGACCTAAGTTTAGATGTGCAGAAACTGTTCCTCAAATAACATCCTATAAACTGGGAAGCTTCCCCGTGAAGAACAGCCAACTCTACTAGGCTAATGAAGACCCTTGTGGATGTCCACCAAACTCACTGCACGAAAATGCAACCTCACCGATGAAACCAGTATTCCAAACACTTTCAAGGTTTATTTTTCATATTCACAAAATATGTTTTAGGTATTAAAACTTCATGTTGAACATTAACCAGCTCTTTGATTCTTATAAAACTTACTTCTGTGGACATGCTGCCAGACCCACAAACTTGTAAAATAAAAAGCTATTATATACCTCAAAAAAGAATAAACATCTTTGAATTTTTTTTTTTAATCTTTCATTGCTACCACATTTTGCATCGTGAAAAATTCTCTTCACCTCCAATTTATTGAATTTGCACTTGACACTCTGCTTCTGATGTGAGACAAGATCCATATTCATATTTATTTTGCTCTAAATTAGCTACTTGCTTATTGACCCTAAATAGTTATCATCTCAGCTGGAAATATATTAGAGTTCTAGTTGCCAAACAAATATTCAGCAAAAGATGAATAAAAGCATATGGGGAGGAAAAACCCACAAAGTTTTCCCTGCCAATATAATGGAAGGCATTCTGGCGGACAGCCATCTGCACCCGCTGAACAGAGGGATCCTGGGATGACATTGATCGATTTAACAGTAGGAAGGTATTAATGATATTCAGCTCTGATGGCTGAGCCACTTCACACTCATTTGCATTTCCATTCATCATCTCAGCATTTATCATTATGAGGCGAATGCCAGAACTAATTAAAGTCTGGGCTAACAGGGTGACATGGGAGTCCAGCCGCTACTTATACTGAGGAAATATGGGAAACTTTCCAGCAGGAAGCACACCAACCTTACACCAAACCCAATTAACTTAATTCCTAACTAAACCATTTGAGGGTCCTTCATTTGAATAAACTAAAAAGCTGGGATTGACGTTACACAATGCTTTTTTTTTTTTTTTTCCTCCTTGTGTTCTAGTAGTTTCATGACTCAATAACATTGTCTTATATAGACATTTGGGAGATTTCCTTTAATGTGATCCCACTCCTCCTCAGCTATCCCCTCTTAATTTTGTCATAGTAAGCAGAAATACCGTTTCAAATTCAACAATAAAAGTTAAATTTTAAATGTATGTTCTAACATAATTTGATCCCAAAGGGGCCTAAAATGTATTGTGAAGACAATCAAAGGCTGGAACACATTGAAATCTGTTGTTTCTGTTTACATAAGAAGGCTAGGAAACCACCTCTCTAAAATAGACATCAAAATTATTTTTATTTGTTTTCAAGCACAGAAATATGATTTTTTTTCTTCTTTGCAGGCTAAGACTTGCTTGGTATACTCTCACAAGCAGTCCCATTAGCTGCACTGAAACAACCCCTGTGAGCAAAGCAATCAGGATTTTGTCCTGGATATGTCTTGGTAGGTCTTTTGGCTTCAAGAATATTCTTGCTGAAAGCTGGGATAATCACAGGGGTATTGACTGTCAAGCTCCACTTAGGTCAGGTTCCTAGTGCCTTTAAACTCCTTTGAAATTTCCAGACAGAAAGAAAAAATCGATAGAAGAAAAGTGTAGTAACAGAGAAAACTATAGGAAAGTTTTTTGAATAAATCATCACTTCTACATTTCAATTTTTTTTTGCAGAGTATGTCTATAAGTACAAAAGTAATATTTTCAACAGCAGATTTTAATAAACTTTATCCATACCAATAGTTTCAAATGATGTTTTATATTTAAAAATAGCACATTATTTTTATTTCTACAGACAAAAAGAGATTATTTAAGCTAAGCTCTTGGTAACATGGTATCATTACATTGTCCTAGGAATTTCCATCTGTTAGTAAAATAAATACATAAACCGCCAGGTGAAATATCAAGTTCCCATACCCAGAATGAAACCTCTGCAGTTTTCTGTCTGCCACACACTTGAGAGAAAACATGGCTTTTATATTCTCCCCCAGAGGTCTTTATGATATCAAAAGGGATGCAACATCTTTATCTGTCTAATGACATCCCTCCACATATATCCACAGATATGAGGAAAGACAGTGCTTCCTTGGGAAATGCTGCATCTCTACAACTGTTGGTTCCAAATAGTCAAGAGATTCATAGATTAAAATCATATCTTCATATGCCCTTCCAAAACTTACTAAGAGAAATAGTGAATTCCTAGTCTTGGTGTGACTTTTAAGCTCCTTTTAAGAGCAAACTCAACCTTTGCTCATATTAAGTTTTTAGTGGTTTCATTGTATAGCTCCAGCTGGAATGCTTAGTCAAACTTAGACAAGTATGGGTGAACAGGTCAGGCTCTTTTTTACCAGCCATTGATGAAAAATATAGGAATTTTATGGAAGTAGAAT
This sequence comes from Anseranas semipalmata, assembly GCA_013399115.1. Classification (NCBI taxonomy): domain Eukaryota; kingdom Metazoa; phylum Chordata; class Aves; order Anseriformes; family Anseranatidae; genus Anseranas; species Anseranas semipalmata. The sequence goes on along the minus strand of VXAA01004601.1, from coordinate 86,344 downwards.
GAAGAGATGCAGCAGGTAATTTCCACTTTCTTTTCAGCCAGCCAATTTTAATTTAGTCCTCCTTTGTGGTAACAGCTTTATCCTCTTCCTGATATATATTTCTGACCCATTCACATGGCCAGGCAGTGTGTAGCCTGTAAAAAAGATCAATGAACAACGAAGGGTTAGATTATATTGACTTAATGTTGATTAGTTTACACTGGGTTGTCTGCTGCAAAAGATGTTAGAGCTTTTGTAGTTCATTAGCTCTCATCAATTGAACACTGGCTTAAATTAGTACATGAGAATCTTCCTTTCTGTAATGCAATTTCAACTTGCATTTCATGCTTAGCTTTCTTATCTGTACTTCTGCTTGATAGCTGTTACAACATTGTTTCTCCATAGGAGAAAAAAATAAAAAGAAAGAAAGAAAGAAAGAGAATAAAAAAATCAGAATGTTTCAGTTAGGTGAGTTCCTCCTCATTTCATCTTGAGAAGGTAACTCACTTGTTATGATAAGTATGATCAACGACATGAATTCTATCAGAAGTGTAGTTATTAAAATGCAATATCTATAATCACTGTAGGAAATGGCAGACAATAATAATAATAAAAACCAACAAACAAAACATGACTCACTCAAGAGAAGTTATTTAGATGATGCACTTACTCTTAAGAAACATTGCAGCTTTTGGAATTTAACATTACAGATCTGAACAAATCAGGATTTCTTAAAAATATTTGCTGTTATTTAAATGTATCAGAAATCTGATTCTGTAACAGCTCTAATAGACCAAATAATGTCATTTTATTGTCTTTAAGGAGAGAGAATGAATACAGATTTAGAATTACAGAATGGTTGAGGTTAGAAGGGACCTCTGGAGATCACCTTGTCCAACCCCCCTGATCAAGCAGGGCCACCCAGACCCAGTTGCCCAGGACCATATCCAGACCGCTTTTGAATATGTCCAAGGATGGAGACTCCACAGTCTCTCTGAGCAACCTTTACCAGCACTTGGTCACCCTCACAGTAAAAACCTTTTTGTCTTCAGGAAGAGTCAGGAACACAATTAGTTTTTTATACTTAATTGTGTCAAACAGCAGTATCTTTGCTAAGTGCTGGCTAATCTTCCATCTGTGCTCTGTGGCAGGCCCCTTTCCATCACAAATACCAAAGACTCTAAAACATGCTAGAAAAAGATAGAAGTTACTGCCAGAAGTGCAAAACGGGGATAGAACAAAACTGATTTAGGCATGATTGACCCAAATGTAGATGGCAGATTAACAAGATGTGCTGAAAAGAAGGTCTTTAGGAGGTAAATATGAAAAAGGGTAAAGTTTGCACTTGAAAGTAGAGTTATTAATAAGAGATTTCAGACTTTGTACACATGAGGTCTGATTCAGGACTTGAGTGTTACTAATTCTCCACTTTCAGAAACTAATTTCAGATGGATTGGAACATCTCTGTCAAAATATTATTGAGATCTTCTGATTTTTTTTTTTAATCAAATTATCTGATTTCAGCATCATTTAGTTGTGAAAAACAATCAAAAAACACCAAAAGGTGAAAAAACAAACAAACAAACAAAAAAAAGCAACCCAACTTTTACCCTTCTAAAATGTCAAAATCCTAATTGACTAGGAAAAAGACTCCTTATATTACTAAATCTCTGGTGATTTTGAGAACTATTCTCAACATCAGCACTATCACCAAATTTTCCTTATCTAAGGGAATTATTTGTACTTTATTTTAAAATTTTAGACTTTTTTTAGAATTTTAAATTTGCTTCTAATGGAGATGGCATAGGATCTTGTAATATATAGAACTGCAGTTTCCATCAATTGGTTCTACATGACGTATGCCATCATGTATTCTATCCTTGAAAAGTATTCTTTTTTTGGCCAAAATTCTAGGAAGAAAAAAAATGCAAAAATGAATTGTAATTAGGATTTTTTTTTTTTTTTTCATGTTGAAAAAGATAGCAAAAACACAGAAAAAGCTGGAGTGGTCATAACAATATGTCCTATCTTTTTCAAAATGAAAAACATAGGAAAAACACAGAAAAATCTGGAGTGATCATAACAAGATGTCTGTCAAACCTCCTTTAACCTTCGAATAATTTGATCTGGTCAAGACCCACTTTCACTTTCAAAATTATTGGATTAGGAAAATTCTTATCCTATGCACCTGCATCACCTCATTACCATTCTTCTTGTTGTCTTCCCTGTGTTCCTCTAACTGTTAAGCTCATGCACCTGTTCATAATAAAACAGCATTTGTATACTACATAGGGCAGAAATTCTTTCTTAGTATTTATTAGACAGGTCAAAAGACACACACAAACAAAACAAAACAAAACAAAACAAAACAAACAAAAACAATCAAACAAGCAAACCACAACCATATTGTCCTCTACTTTGACTTTAACTTTTTAACTCAGTGAGATGTGTCTTATTCTTATTCTTATCAGAGAAGAACTATCATTTGGACATTTAAACCAACTTGAAAAGAAAAAAAAAAGTCCTAAACTAGGATATCAGGGATATTAGTCTCAAAAGCTGGCTACAACATTTGAAATCAGGTTTAAACTACAGAGAAATTTGTTTATTTGATTGTTTTTTCCTTTCAGTAGAAAGGGTTACTGTTAATATTGTTTTAATACAAGCTTTACTAGGAACTAAAGGTGCAAATTTTTAATGTTTGATGCTTCTTGTAAAGCACCTTGCAATTTACTGCCTTCAAATGTCCAGTAAGCTTCCAACAATAAAACTGGTGGACACTCTGATACTGACTATATCTATGGCTGCTGTTTACAGCTATCTTCCACCTGAAAGAAATGATGTAAGGAAGTAAAAACTGCAGAAACATGTCAGATCATCTCAAGCTAGGAGACTGCCTTGTCTCCTAGAATAACATAATGGTAATGTTAGTAGCTTTCTTACAAGAGTGGTAACTTGTTAAGCAAGTATTTGAAACCTTAAGTCCCAGGTTGAGTTGTTTTTTGTTTTTTTGTTTTTTTTTTTTTTAGTTACTTGTTACATGCAGTTACAAGAAATAGAGGAATAGATAAAAACAATACAATACAACTTTTCTTAAAAAGTATCAGATTGTATAGCTATAATAGGTTTATTTATATACTTATATTTAACTTCTTAACCAATTAAATATTATGAAGTAGAAAGGTTTATTTTATTAAAGGAGTCTTTTATGCAACACAGTCTACACATGCCTTTTTGTGTCTCTTCTCAAATTAAAGTCATAGAACAAAGGACTGAAAAAAGTTTGGGAATTGGAACGGTTTCTTTAGGCCAGTCATGAAAACAGTCAAATATATTAGCACATCTGAACTTGTCTCTTCTTTATTTAATCCATACAGATTATTCATGAGGCGAATTTTTGTACATTGGTGTTTTCAGGATCTGGCCATTTAAAAGGTTTCCATGGAAAAGTAATCAGAACCATTCTGTATGATGATATTTATTATTCATGGTCCTACTCTAGCAGTAAAATAGCTAATAAAACAATCTTAGAGAAAGAAACACTGCAGCAAGCATTCTGTGGCTCTCTTGTAATGGCTAAGAACTCCAAATTCACTTCTGAAAGACTATTGTTCATTGTGTTCATGTTTATGCATTTACAGGAACACATAATAAAGGTTATTTTTTATCTCATTTCCATGATCTTTTATAACGAATAAACAGCATAAAATAAAAATGGAAAACAAGACTTCTGGAAAAGCCAAATGTAGTCCAACCTCAGTAAAAGTAAGTATAGCAATTGTTATCGTTGTAAAACTGAACCACACAGATTGGATGATAAGTGGCATGTCTTCTCAATGTATAAAACTGAAAATGATCCAGGAAGCTACTGTATGCAAAAGCTACTGTGCTTGTAAAGCCATTAATTGTAGCAAGCTGAGAAAATAATAATAAAAAATTACAAAGACAGTCTCTTGGAAAAAAGTAAAAAAAAAAAAAAAAAAAAAAAAAAAAAAAA
>VXAA01004601.1:62644-73744 GCA_013399115.1 Anseranas semipalmata | reverse complement strand
TCATTTAAAAATAACTTGTCTTATGCAGAGACATATGGTATATTATTGCTTTGTATTACTATCTTAATCAGTGCAATGGTCTTTTAAGCTATTGCTATTCAGAGATTTCTAGCATCCAGAGATCATCATGCTTAGGCCATTCCCCATTCCTCCTCCTTTGAAAACTTGCATAGGAGTGGAAAAGGTCTGCCATTTGTGCAACTCTGTGTAATGTGAAGATGAGAATTATGCTGCATATTCTGCTGACAAGATTCTGATGTAGTATCATGATAGTAGATCATTTTGACACAAGTTGGGAGTGTTCAAATGTTGGTGCTTGCAGTAGAATGTCCTAGTTGTCCTAATATTTTCAATGACCCAGTTGCTTTAGAACTTATTTACCACCCATAAATTGAATTACAAGAAATGTGTGATATCAGCTTACATCAGATTGCATGAGTTAGTATTCAGGGAATCAAAACAAAATAATAGTTTTCTGCTTCAGAGAGACCCAAAAGGGGTGATTAATTTCCTGTCAAGTTCAGAGACCTTTCACTTCATCTTTTTGTATTCTACAGGACCCAGATATCAAGTGCTAGGCTGGGGGTATATTCCTGACAGTTGCTTGCAGAAATCTATAGGCTACCAACAAAGATTGAGATGATTGATATATTTCTAATATATATTTCGTAGTATAACTAATATGGCTATAGGACTGCTATAAGGAGAAATAAAGACAAGTCAGCTCTTTTGGAAGTCCCCCGTCTCTTCCAGTACAAGATGGCTACAAGTTGAGGCCTATAGATGATAAGATTTTCCATACTCACTAAAGGCTTTGCATGGTCTTGAGCACTGGGTGCTCAGTTCAGCACAGCACAGATTTAAACACAGCTATGCCACAAAGCAACCACCTGGTCAAATTTCTCATCATCCTCATTTTCCCTTGCCCATGAAATTGCACCTAACTGTAAGGTGATCTGATTTGTGAAAGTCTTGAACACCTACTTTCTGATAAGCATGTGTCTTTCAGGGTTCTGCATTTCTAGCCTTTTGACATATCTTCCATCTCTATTTTTTTTTCTGAGCAGGTTATACCTTACATTTGGTTATGATCTTGATGAACTTTCCACAGAGCAATCTAGGAAATTTTGGGGTGCCATTGCAAAGGTTCTAAGATTTCAACAGATGCTTGATATGTGCATTTATATTGAAGTTTGTGATGTTAATAAATCAAGGCCTTAGGAAAAAGAGAGAAAGAGAGAAAGAGAGAGAGACACAAAAAGAGAAGGAAAGAGAGAAAGAGAGAAAGAGAAAAAGAGAGAAAGAGAGAAAGAGAGAGAGAAAGCAAGCAATAAAGAAAGAAAAAGAAAGAGAAAAGAAAGAAAGAGAAGGAAAGAAAGAAAGAGGAAGAAAGAAAGAAAGAAAGAAAGAAAGAAAGAAAGAAAGAAAGAAAGAAAGAAAGAAAGAAAGAAAGAGAAAGAAGGAAAGAAAGAAAGAAGGAAGGAAAGAAGGAAAGAAGGAAAGAAGGAAAGAAGGAAAGGAAGAAAGGAAGAAAGGAAGAAAGATATGGAGGCATTATTATTCCTTTTAAACTTTCACCACCTTGAGGTGCAAAAGATAACCTGGATATAATTGTCATGGAGATAATAATCTGGATAATACAAAACACATTGCTGGGATGGATGCTGACATTTGATTTATGTTATTCCTTTCATTTCTATGCCATAGATCACAAGAACCCTATACAAAATGTTTGCCACTGACTGTAGTATAATATATATTTTCTGATATGTCAGTGAAATGGTTCAACATATCTATGAGATTCTGTGTTTCAGAGGTTTCATTTTAGTTCTTAGTCTGCTTTATATGAAAGTTATACTGTCATTTGTGCAGTGTGAAACGTGTATGAACAGTTTAATGGCAATTCTTTCTACTAAAAAAGCATCAACTCAGGTATTAAAAGGCTGTCTTAAAATGTGGTCTGCTTAACTGCAAAGCATGTTATAGTTAAAAGCAGTGGCACATTAAGCTTTAATTCAGAAGCCAAGTTCTCTGATGAAGTATTAACGATAATTATACAATTTGTTTACTTTTCAAAAAGTAGTTCTTTTGCACGCTGCAAAAATGACTTGAAATGCCACTAGTCTTTACTCTAGAAAGGGCAGAAAACTGCATGTGAAAAGTATATAGAGATGTGAATATGTGAATAATTTTAATGAGCAACAAAACTTTCCAAGCAAGGAAATGGTCAGCAAAGAGGTTTGAAAAATGAATTTTTAACATACTAAGTAAAATAAATAAATAAAATAAATAAATTAGTTACCATGGTATACCAGATCACTCCCCCCAAAGACTATGAGTATTCTTCTACTGTTATGAAGCTATTTAAAATCTGAATCAGAGAAAGAAAATGCACATGAAAATCATTGTAAGAATCATCTTTTAAATCACAGAAATTTCCTGAAGGTAGAATTAAAGTAACCTTTAAGACGAGAACAGAGGTGGGAGATTACTCTGTTAAACTGAGATTCCTCTGAGCTGGATTAGTGTTTTATTCAGGTATTTTCAGCTGGACATGTCTTTATCCATGAGCTAACTGTTGTTTTACTGTACTGTAGAAGAGGTAGAACCAGCCTTTCATTGTGTTTTTTTCTGCATTTGTTTGAAATATAGTAGACAGCAACCCAACTGTAGAAATAATAATAACGAATAATTACATTATGGTAGAAGTGTGGTATAGCTCATTCCACCAGTGATCACACTAGGTTATCAGGGTAACAATAGCCAAGCTTTCGTAAGCAGTTCCTGCACAGTTGATTTTCTCTTTCTACAGATTCATAGTTGCAAACTACAGGCTGTAGTCTAAATTAAATTACCTGATAAATAGACATCATTGGATCAACTGACAGCTCCAATAGGACATAAATGGAAGGTCAAGCAGAACCACTTTGCAAGCCCTGAACATGTATGAACTTCTCTATGAAGTACAGCAAGATGTCTAGGAATGACCTGAGTTTGGGGCAGATGGCTAAAACATGACAAGTTACTGTGATTCTAAACACATCAAAACCATATTTCTCATGAACTGATCACAGCTACGATGGCTACATTTTTATGAAAACATGAGCACCAATTTTACTTCCAGCACTGTTAAAATAAACTCAGTGCTGTCAGTTCTTGGACCCTGTTACCAGCAGCCTGCTCCACCTGTTGTGCTCAGGCCTCATGGGACTGCACCCCATGGGTGAAGGCACTGCCCTGCCTGGGCTGGGGTCACCTCAGCTCCTAGCTCATCCCTTCATGGAGCAACCCCACTTCTACTGACAAATTCATCTAGACACTGGCCATCAAATAGATTTTGTTGGTAATCTCTGATAAAACAGTGTTAAACTCTCTCTGCAATTGTTTGACTTGTTCTGTCAAAAAATGTTTCCTCCTGTCGAGGTGGATTTTGGAGTGCAGGAGGGGTTTTGTGTTAAAATCAGAGTGAGAATACAGGTCCATCACTGGCCTAAGCAACTTTGAGACCTTTGTGTGGCAGGTGTCGCCTCTCCCAGGTCACTGATGTGGTAAGCCTGCCTGGATGGATGTGAAAGAGAGGACCACGTTTACCAGAGGCAGTGATGATTCACTGAAAACAAATATGAATTATCATATACAGAGCAAACGTTGCCCCAGAATGATGAACTCTCTCATGTTTACAGTATTTAGTTGCTTTGAAAGAAGCTGAATTTCACAGCTCTAGATTCATTCATGAAAAGCGGTGCATGAACCTGTGGAAGTAGATGAGATATTGGATGTATGGTTGGATAAAGACTGCATTTCTTTGCATCCCCCAGCCTCCCCCTCCGCCCCCCCCAAATGCAAAGATTGTGAGATCAATTTGTTGCAGAACTGAATTATTGCGAAATCTTGAAAACTTCAGGGGAGCCTTAAAGCTTTCTTACCCAACTCTAAGTCCTAGATTACTTTGTCCTTGAAGTGATAGGTGTGGCAACATCTAATTAGTCTTAAAAATCACTGCCTATGTGCTACTTCCATAGCTACTGATCATGCATTGCAATATCATAAGCCTGCATTTTCTTCTACAGAAGAAATAATTCAGACTCAACTATTTGAGTACAGACTGAGGGCTTGGGTTTTTCTCATACAAGCTGACCAAAAGTAACTGACCATTAACCTCAATCACCAAGAACATGAAGTATTTATTCTTCCCGAGTAGCAGCTCCCTAAGACATGAAGAGTATGGTCACCATTAGGATTAGGATACAAGAATTGTCTTGTAGATCAAGCAGTATTGACAACTTCTGTACTTATTTTGATTTATTATAAAAAAAAGACCTAGATAATAGCCATAGGCTATGCAAAAACATCTTTCTTCAATCCCCAGTCCTATCTTCCCATCCTTCCTTTGCTCCCCCAGGCTAGTATCTTGCTGAGTTTGTTTTCTGAAATTAATAAGAGTAGTTATTCCTTTTAAAAGCGAAATAAAGGTTTAAGCTTATATTCAATATTGATATTAAATCAAAATAAATCAAAATGAAAATGAAATAATAGAATGAAAAGTAAACTGACCTTTAAAAGTAGCTATTTTTGTGTATTTCTGTCTCTCTCAAACACATACATACAGAGCGAAGGTGTTTCTTTCCCTATTGTTTATGGTAGAAAAAAATGTTAGTGATGTAAATCTTTACAGTAGCTGGCTTTCCCTACATATTTGCAACTGCCAGGGCAATAAATTTTAAACAAAGCAATGTACTGATGGATTGGAAGATAAAGGGACTTTGATTTATACTGTCAAACAGTTTAGTGTTACAGCTTGGCAGCACTACCACATTGATAAATTTAAGAAAAACCTGACTTTGTAATAAGAATGAGATGGTTTAGCTTCATCTAGAATATACATCTATGATAATTCATACATTATTATTGAAAATGGGCAAATAGAATTCCTATGGAAATACTATTTTAAGACAACAAAACCATCAATAAACTATAATATACTAATTATTTATTATACTGCATCACAAGCACATATTAAAAGAACTTGAAATTTGTAGCAAAACTGTAGGAAAGAAAAAGGAACAAAAGGGAGACACCTGCCCTGTTCAAACACAGGGCAGTAGACTGGTTAAGAACTACCTTGCTCTGAACAGATGTTGAAGAGTGCTTAAGGTTAGCCTCCTCTGTTCTGTATTTCTGCCTTTTATTGGACATAGCCAAATGCTTTATACATTTAAAATATATGTCCACTCTAAAAATACAATTGAGTTTATTTGATTTTTCATAGAACTAATGAATTGGACAAGTATGATATTTTGAGAACTTGAGTGACCTTCCACAGCCTGTGCATAGATCTTATGAATGTATGATTTCAGGCAGGTTTGTTGTTGTTTTAACAGGAGTAACAGTTCTTGTTGATAAAGATGATGACTTAGATGGCATGTTTGTGGAATTAGGAACACTGTTTGAAGTAGTACTGTATGACATTCTTAAAAAACATAGCATTATACAACACCAATAAAGCAAATTTAAAATGGTGTAACATGCTGAAACAAAGGATTCCATAAAGTACTTGTAAGCAGTGAAGTCAGAATGGGATTTTTCTACTGGGTTTCTCAGAGATTAATGCTAGGGCAATATTTTATTTTAGCATGTGGAATTAAATATGAACTAAAATTTTGGATAAACCTTACATATGACATAAAGTGGCAGATTGTAGATCATATGCAGTCCTTCAAAGACATTCAACTCACTGGATGATACACAGACATATTCAGCTCACTGGTGCATGCATACAAAAATGTGTTTTAACACAGTCAAAAATGGTGTCAGACTTTTATGACCCTATACAAAGAATTTGTTGCCAGAAGACAGATTTTCATCCAGGAGAAGAAGTTAAAAAAGATTTAGGGTCCATAATAGAAAAAACAGCCCATTGTGAACACCATTAGTGTTCACAGCTGTAACAAAAGAGGGTAAGCTGACATTTAGATACCCAGGAATAGTAGTAGTAATCTGGAAATAATGACTCCTCTGGGTAAGGTATTCATGATACTGAAAATGAATCACCATAATATATGGATGGAATCCACATTCCTACAGGAGGCTGAAAGATTAGAGACCCTTGAAAATAAACAAACACTGTTAAAGAAACCATTATAAGGAAATATTTAAAGATTTCAAACTGCTTAGCATATTAAAAAAAAAAAAGACTCGATACCAGTATAAATTCTGAATTCAGCCTACAAAGCAATGTAAGAACCTGAGCAAGACTTCACGGAATCACAGAATCACAGAATCATTTAAGATCATCCTCTTAGATCATCCATTCCAACCTATGAAACTTCAAAAAACAATATGAGAATAGAATGTTTTTTTTTTTTTTGTTATAAAGCCTTGCTAATTATCACTGAAATCTGCATGTACCTAAGCTCCACAACACATAGGATTTTTAGCCTGAAAATAGCTCTAAATGCCTTCATGTATTTTCTTAGTGATCACACATTGTCTTGACTTGACATGCTTATAGGTAGCTACCTACTCTCCACCTCCTTTTCAAATTAATACTGGATATTTATTAGAAAGAATTGTTTACTGAAGCACTGATTCTTGGAAAATGATTGTCTGTTCTTGATTGTTGTCAGCATCCTCCTGCACATTAGCTGCTGCTGTCAGCAAAACACAAATTCTGTTTTGTCAACCCAAGTGACTCAGGTTCTGGAATGACTTTGGGGCCATAGTATCAAACACTAATAATATTGATGGAAATAATTCTGGAGATGGTGGCTTCTCCACAAAGTTTTGAAGATTTGAATTTGGGACTTGGGCAACAATGTAGGATCAAAGCAGGACCTTCACACTCATCCCACTGAAATTCTTTTTCTTGAGTCACATAGCACTGGTGATTTACTTCTGCATCCTGACACAAGGAGTGACGGCATCGGTGGACAAAGGAAGGGCAACGGACATCATTCACCTGGACTTGAGCAAAGCCTTTGATATGGTCCCTCACCACATTCTTCTCTCTAAATTGGAGAGGTATGGATTTGAAGGATGGACTGTTAGGTCGATTAAGAATTGGTTGGCTGGTTGCAGCCAAAGGGTTGTCGTCAATGGTTCTATGTCTGGGTGGAGGCCGGTCACAAGTGGTGTCCCTTAGGGGTCGGTCTTGGGACCGGTGCTCTTCAACATCTTTATCAACGACACAGATGACGGAATCGAGTGCACCCTCAGCAAGTTTGCAGATGACACCAAGCTGAGCGGTGCAGTTGATACAATAGAGGGATGGGATGCCATCCAGAGGGACCTGGACAGGCTGGAGAAGTGGGCCCAAGAGAACCTAATGAGGTTCAACAAGGCCAAGTGCAAGGTGTTGCACTTGGGCTGGGGCAATCCCAGGTACTTATACAGACTGGGAGAAGAAGAACTCGAGAGCAGCCCTGCGGAGAAGGACTTGGGGGTCCTGCTGGACGAGAAGCTGGACATGAGCCGGCAGTGCGCGCTTGCGGCCCGGAAGGCCAACTATGTCCTGGGCTGCATTAAAAAAGGGGTGGCCAGCAGGGAGAGGGAGGTGATTGTCCCCCTCTACTCTGCTCTGGTGAGACCCCACCTGGAATACTGCGTGCAGGCCTGGGGCCCCCAGCACAAGAAGGATGTGGAGCTCTTGGAACGGGTCCAGAGGAGGGCCACTAAGATGATCAGAGGGCTGGAACACCTCTCCTATGAAGAAAGGTTGAGGGAACTGGGCTTGTTTAGCTTGGAGAAGAGAAGGCTCCGGGGAGACCTCATTGCGGCCTTCCAGTACCTGAAGGGAGCGTATAAACAGGAGGGGGAACGCCTGTTTACACACGTTGATAGTGATAGGACAAGGGGGAATGGTTTCAAACTAAGACAGGGGAGATTTAGGTTGGATGTTAGGAGGAAGTTTTTCACTCAGAGGGTGGTGAGGCACTGGAACAGGTTGCCCAGAGAGGTTGTGGATGCCCCATCCCTGGAGGCATTCAAGGCCAGGCTGGATGTGGTGCTGGGCAGCCTGCTCTAGTAGTTGGCAACCCTGCCTAGAGCAGGGGGGTTGAAACTAGATGATCTTTAAGGTCCTTTTCAACCCAGGCCATTCTATGATTCTATGATTCTATGATTCTATGATTCTATGAAGGAAAGCCAAGTATTCATCCAAAAGAAAATGCTCCTATTTGACATTTACACATGCCAGAAGACTTCATTAAACTATATAAACTGGGTGCTAAGATAAAAACACTTCTGTCCTTGAAGCAAACAACACTGACAAATGTTTTACACTCTACTGGCTCTGAAGCAACAATTAACTAATGTGCTCTGTGCCTCACACGTGTGTGTGGCTGCAAAGTGTAATCATCTTAAAAGCTAACTAAATTATTTTCATATGGCTTTGAAGAAGATCATAAAGCACAGTAAAAAAATTCATTATAGCAAATTTAACATTGAACTTGCAAGAGTTTTGTTTGGAATTTTTTTTCTAATACACATTTTTCTATGTAATTTCAATAGATACATTAAATGTCAATGATGTCATCTCCAAGTTCACATTTACTTTCCTTATACATGTGTTTTATATGGGACTTGATTCTTCTTCACTTACTGAAGCTGAGTAATAACTTTGCAAATAGTTCCATTGTAATAGTGTTGCACACTTTGCCCCTTTTAAATTGAGTAATTACTACACTTATTATATAATTAACAAAATCTTATATTTAAACATTTATTTTTAATATCATCATTAACTGTTTTAATGCAATATTTCAATTAATATTTCTATCTTCCTCATAGTTCTTTTGGCAGGGATTAGTTTGGTAATTTTTATTTGGTATATATTTACAAACTTTAGGCTAGATTTTGTTCATAACTGTGAGCACTTATTCAAGTAGTCTCATCAGTGGTAATTTTCCTGTGACCAAGAGCCTTCATCACCTGCTTATCCGTTTTTCCTTCAAGCACATTGGTGCTATGTGCTAACACCGACAATTTTCTCCTCATTTAAATTCTTCCATAAAAACCACCTCTTTAGTAATGACTACAAATAACTCTTGTCTTGCCCTGGTTACTCAAGTGACAAGTTGATTTCTGCTTCTCTAATAAATTCCATTTGTTTTGTTGCTTCATTCACACATGCTTAGTATGCAGAAAAAGTCCACAGATGCTACACACCTTGGGTGGAGAATGCTCAGGGCCTTTCCTAGTCTGAAGAAAGGATATACATTGGCTTTTATAATTTTAATTTGGTTGAAATGAGGTAGACTTCTGGGGATAGTTTCAGTCACTTCCTTGACACGAAAAGTCATAATCTACCTAACGGGTGCAGGTCCAAATCTAGACTATGATATATTCAAAGTCTCTCAGTGAAATGAATGTTGGCATTTTTCTTATACCAGCAGAATGTCAGTACTGTTAAGCTTTATATCAGTGCTGTTAAGCTTTTTTGTTGAAAGTGTGTAGTTTTTCTAAAGTCAGATACCTATCATAGAAAATGTAATACAAACAGTCAAAATTGGCCATGTTAAAAGCATCAGAAGAGCTCCTTACAACAGAAAACAGTAGGCTACTCTAAAGTGCAGGATTCACTGCCAGAAAAACCACTGCTAGGGGGGGGAAACAAAACAAAACAAAAACACAGGATCTTCATAAACATTTCAAGGTAGAAATACAATATTGAACAAGTTATGTGTCAGCCCAAGGTTATGATAACTTTTCTTGCTAGATATTTTGAATTTGAGTTATGGAACTAAAATGACCAGTTTCTTTGCCATCTTTATTAGTGTTATTATAGATAAATTAGACCCACAGTGACCTGATTAATTTACCAAACCTTTAACATAAAAAGCTTGTTAATTTTTTATTGAGGTAGGCAGTATAATATTTACAGTTCTGCTAATATATTGCATAAACTTTGCTCTCAAGATTCTTACTTAATCTTAACTTAGTGGCAATTTTTGAAAGAAAGAAATACACGTACCTGTGGCATGGAAAATTCAATTTAATTCACTGGGACTGAATTAAAACATGTTTTAATTTGTAATTTTAATTTTTTAATTTTTTTAATTTTTTTCTTTTTTAAATTTTTTTTTCTTTTATTTTTTTTCCCCTGAGCACCCCTGTGCTCAGCAGCACAGTATTTCAACTGTATGTTTCATTCCGTCCATCAAGAAAGGCTGTTATTATGCCAAGCTACATTTCAGAGACAAACTGGTAAATAGCATTAAACACAAGACACAAGGAGAAAATTCAGAGAAAAGGGGAGATAAGATGGTAGCAAAGATTTGAACTTCTCATTCTCAGTCTTACTCAAAGCTTTATGCCTGGAGAAAGGAACAACATAGGATCTTAGTAGCCACTCCAAAATCTGGTAAGCTGTTTGAGATATTTCTTTTTGCTTACTTCTGTCACTGCCTTATAACTTTGTTAAAATAATAAAATATTAAAATAATAATAATAGTAATATTGATAAAAAATTGTTTGGTTACATTAAAACACTTTTATTAAGACAAACAGAAAAGCAATCCCCGGAAAAATATCAAAGAGAAGAGGTAAGTCAAAGAAAGACAAAAAATCAGGACTCAAGGGAGGGCAGGAATGTCGGTTTTGTGTAGTAAAGGTTTCACCTCTGCTTAAATCAGGTGATGTCTTCTAAGTTTCTCTCTCCTGCCCTGTTACGCTTAGCACATTTTTAAGACTCAAGCCTCAGGTCTTTGTGAATGTCCTCCACCCCCTCTCTCAGCTCCAGAGTCTGAAAGTCCATTGTGGTGGTTTTACCCTGCTGGGCAGCAACTTCTCCACAACTGCTCTCTCACTCCCCCTCCTCAAAGGAAAAGGGGGAGAAAATACAATGGAAAGGGCTCAAGGGTTGAGATAAGGAAAGGGAAATCACCCACCAATTACCATCACGGGCAAAACAGACTCAGGATTGAGAGATTAATATAATTCATTACCTAATCACTAGCAGACTGGAACAGTGAGAAACTATAAGCAAACTAAAACACCTTCCCCCACCCACCCTCTCCTACCTCCTCCCCCGGTGCGGCGCAGGGGAACGGGGAATGGGGGCTGCGGTCAGTCCCTAACGCTGCGTCTCCGCCGCTCCTTCAC
>VXAA01004601.1:43740-62240 GCA_013399115.1 Anseranas semipalmata | reverse complement strand
GCTCCCTGGCTCGGCTCTGGCCAGCGGCGGGTCCCTTTTGGAGCCGGCTGGAGCTGGCTCTGACCTGACATGGGGCAGCTGCTGGTCTCTGCTCACAGAGGCTACACATGCAGCCCCCCTGCTACCAAACCGTTGCCACGTAAACCCAATACATCCACCTTCTCTTCTTTCATTTTCAATGGTATGTTTTGCAGTGCTGGGACTTGTTTTGGCCTCTCAATTTATAGCCCATACTCCCTACTTTGCCATATTTGAACCATGCTGTAGACCCCTTAGTTTGGAAATTCTGAATGTTTTTGCCAACTTCGCTGTGTCCCTGTATGTAAGGAGCTGATGTGCTCTTTTGTTCTTTAGGGTAACTTGAGAGCTTAACTGTCTGTTAACAGATGTCAAGAGGTAGATTTCAGCTTTTGCTGGCCTCTCACTCTGCTCGCCATGACCTGCTTTATCTTTTGCTCCTGTATTCCCCACCATCATGCTGCAGTACCTGATTGCATTAGCATTTCTCATATGTGAGCTAGGACCATGGTCCTTACCACCAGATCTCCCTTTTTGCCTAGACTCAGCCTATGCAAGTTTGGCTCCACTGAAGTGTGGAGCTAAGCACATAATCATTCACCCATGTATCAGCGAAGTAGCCAGCTAAGGTTTCTGGTGCTGAGAGCCCTGTAAGAACTACGTTTGCACACAATACTTTCTAATCTTACCCTTAATATTACTTCTTACAACAGAAACTCATTTTTCTTATTTTTTTTTTTAATTTGAAATCATAACGAAGTTACAGGAGTGGTCAGTATTGTTGGTACTTTTAAGCTTTTTATTTCTGCTCTATACTATACAGGCAGAGAAGTGAATTACAAACAAGTTTGTTTGGTTGTTTTTTTAATAACAACATTTGCATATTCAGACAACTCATATATGTAAAGAGGATAACATATATGAAAGGTCTAATGAAGCCGAATTTCCTACAGACACATCTGTTGATCATCACCCTTGTCTTACACTCCCCACAATAACCCTAGCTTCTCCTCCACTGTGTTCTCTGTTGTATCCCAAATGAGGAGAAGAAGGTACTGTTAATAGTCCAGGGCTAGCAGTCTCAGCATCGTTGCAGATATTACGCCCATCTTATGAAAACACAGGTTGATAACTGAAGAGCCAATGACAATCTTCATCTTAAAAGAAGACCTTTGCTTCGTCTATACAGTTATAGCAATTATTTTCCAATCCAGATAAAATGCACACAAATTTGCAATGCAAATGAGGAAGTAACTCATTTTTTCTCAATATTTTTACATAGCTGCCTGAAATGAAAACGCAATTTGCATTGTGACAAAGCGATACCTATATTTGCGTCAAGCAGGCTATGTACAGTTTGAAACTCATTTAAACTCCATTTTTTAATCTTGTGTAGTAAAATGCTTGGGATATTTTATTTATTTATGTACTTATTAACTGAGTAAAGTAGCAGAAAAAATAGTTTGGGCGAGCCAGATCCCAGAACTATTTTATGAACAAATCCTGGATTAAGATCTGTTTGTGTGCTTCACAAAGCACACAATCCAGGAAGATTTTTCATGTGCATAAGACATATCATGCAAGCTTTTCAAAATCAATCAGATATTGTTTGGGGATTTCAAACACCTAAAAAAATACGATGATAACAGGCTGATGTTCAATAATTAGATGCATTTCTTTTGTTGCTTTAGAAAAATGTTGTTGCTTATGTCACTGCAACTTGAAATAAAATTCATAAAGTAATGGCTAATGCTTTTTGCTGCCTTATTCAGGTTCTCACAGTGTTGGGCTTTTGAACATTTACCTTTTTTTTTTTTTTTTCTTTTCCAGTGACACAATCTCCATAGCTAGTACCATGACTCATATCAGAGTAAAATTGATGCATTATTAATACAAAGTTACTGGGATCATTTAAAAAGAAGCTGATGTAAAACATACATTTTAAGCTTTAAAAATGCAGGATTCCTTCCCTCTTGGCCTCTACCAAAGCTTCTCTTCACTATATTCTGAGCAACGTCTCATCCCACCCTACGTAATGCCAAAGTCAGGCACAGTCTTCATTCTGTTTTATCTTTACAACAAGCTCAGTCTTACTTCTGAAATATCATTGCCTACATGCAGCTCATCAATATTATTGTCAAGGACACAACCTTACTTTAATGTCGTTTTAAAAGTAATAGCAAAAAAAGGTTTTCCTCTTTTAATTTCAGATGCCAGAAGGCATTGCTCATGTAAATTCAGTCTTCATAAAACCATCAGCACTTCAGTGGTTTGACCTGTGCCCTTAGTTCTAAGTGGGTGGATTACCAGGGCAAGGAAAACTTCACTGGTCTTTAGCCTCCAGGGTTGCACGAGTCAAGCAGCTCAAGCTGAAAATGCCTCCAAGCTGAGGTAATTGCACTTTACAATAGAAAGGTGGATAATTACATCTAGGAGCCTGACCAAGGGGGTCCCTAATGTCTTCATGACTTTTTGGGGTGGTGGGAAGTCCTCAGCACCTCTAGTGTCTGCTGCATGAGTTTTCTGGGGAGCCTGGGAGTCCTGGGAGCACTGATACCCGGTGGTACCCATTCCAGTCGGCTCCTGCCAAGCTTCCCACCTCACTGAACTGCCCTCCTGAGCCAGCTATGAATGTGGGAGTCACAAAGCAAGAGGATGATCAGCTAAGGCTGAATCATGATGCACAAGAAATTGAATTAATGTGGAAACTCTAAATGAATGGAACACTTTAAGTATTTGACTTGGCAGCCAGATAGTCTTGTTCTGGGTTTGCTTGTTGATGGGCTATTTCAAGGTGTTTTGGGGTGTTTTTTTCAAGAAAATAGAGCATATTTTTTTCACAAAAGAGTGGAACTTTCTGGAAAATGAATGTCTGTTTTCTAAAAATATCAATGTTTTCTCACTGCTCTGCATTAGAAGGAAAGCAAAACTTCCAAAAAGCTACAATCTTCTGTGAAAATAACTCAGCTGTACTCTAAATGGAGGCCTGGGAGGAGCTGCTAAGGGGGTGATAGTGCCTCTGCCACCTGCTCTTTTGGCAATACTACAGAGCCTTCCCCACAGGAGAGGCATCTGGAGGTACAAAGTCACCCCCGGCAAGCTTGTGTAGGGATTTTTCCCTACTATGACATGCTTGCTTACTGGTTAGGTCTAGACACACTCTCCTGACTGATTTTGTCCGTTTCAGCAGGCAGTCTGTTGGCTGTATAAGTCACCGTGCTTAGAAACCCATCAACTGCAACAGCACTGTGGGAAGGTCTTGTGTTTCTCTCAGCCCTACCTCTTTGAGGCTTCAGTCTTTTCTTTTTGGCTTTGGATCCACACCTGAATGTCTGGCTTCATCAAAGTTACACAATAAGTTTAATGATAAAGTCAGGAATAGACTGATGTGCTCCCAGTTCATGCGCATAGTGGTATCGTCTTGTTCTCTGTCTCTTACTCTATTTCTAACATTCGGTAGTCTGCAAAATAGCAACAGACCTGATGCACTGTTTGGGCATATTGCAAGGTATAGAAGGAAGCTTAGCATGTAAGAAAACCGCCATTTGGCATACTTGAAGAGGTTTTCATTTTCTTGAGATGAAAAAGCTCTCCAAAGAGTAAATAAAACCTTGGACCTCTAACACTAATTTTGGCTAAATATTCACAATCACATTAAAACAATAGCAATAGCAAAACCAACAATGCCTAAGTATTTTTATTTTACTGATTCCTTCAGTGATTATATTTGTAATTTTTTAATTAATTGTGAAAAGACAGCATGATCATTTTTTGACTTGCATTTGTGTGTAGTACATGGCAAATTAGGTTAAAAATCACCTAGCTGAGAACTGAGTTCATACTTTCTAACCTTCAGCATTGCAGAATTACTAGACCTTGACTGCTACTACAAATATGAAATTACCACCTTGCAGGTATGCACGTTTGGTTAACACTTTAAATTAAGTGCCTCAAATAGGGATTTAATTTAGTTTTAAGAGGAGAACTATTGTATGCTAATTAAACACCAAATCATTTCTCAAAAGGTATTTACTGTGGTTTAACAACTATGTAATAGAAATAGAACATCTATGTAGTTGCTCACCTTACATAAACAGGCTTTTAATAATCAATGGAAATTCAATTAACATAAAAAAGATCCCATGGATGCTCAGTAATTATATATATAAATCAGCATTTAAGGCCCTCCATTTAAAGTGCAACTAGCAGTTTAATATTTTGTTATATCTATTCGGATTATACAATGTTACCATGTCTTTTCTTTCCTCCTTTCCTTCCCAGTTACAAGACTTCTAATTCCTTCATATTTGCATAGGTTTCCTTTTTTCCTATTATGCCCTGACAAATTGGTGAACAATACTCCTTTAAAGTTTTTGGTTTTTTTTTAAGACTTTGTTACTGT
The DNA here is from genome assembly GCA_013399115.1 of Anseranas semipalmata. Lineage (NCBI taxonomy): Eukaryota > Metazoa > Chordata > Aves > Anseriformes > Anseranatidae > Anseranas > Anseranas semipalmata. The sequence goes on along the minus strand of VXAA01004601.1, from coordinate 57,820 downwards.
TTTATTTATACATATTTAAATGACTATTTAACTTTAATCTAACATTTTTTTATGTTTACAAAGCAGGTTAGATAATGGCTGTGATATCATGCATAACTACAAAGGGCGAGTTCTAGTTCCATGAATCCCTCATTATCTCAAAAACTGAACAAAAATACCACTGTGTACATATATTTAACAGTATATCACACTTTGGCAATCTGAATATATCAGTACACTGCAAATCAAGGTAATCAAAATATAAGCTATGGTCCCAGAAAAGGAAATTTTTCATGTGTTACTCCAAGATGAAACAAATGTATGCAATTAAAGACGGAGAAGTGTAAATCTGGATCTTCATTTTGTTTTAAAACAAAAAGCAAGAATGGGAATGTTGGAAGTAGAAGACTGTTCCTTCATGTTAGAAATGCATGTGAAAGTGCTTGAGTATTTCTGAGTTATTAGTTGAAGCTTAACAAGAATGTGAGCTAGAATTAACTTTGTTAGTGAAATAAAATAAAAATCACCACACTTTTAAGAGCTTAATTCATTCATATACTTAATAAACTGTTGGAACATACTAATTCACTGAGCTGGGTTAGAAAACAGAGTTTTTGTTCCACGGGGAATTCTTGACACCTGAAACTTTGTTTTCATTCTGAATTTAATCAAAATTCATGTGAAGTTTTTTTGTTTGTTTTGTTTTGTTTTGTTTTATGCTAGTCCTATGAATTGGAGGTGTTAGGACTGAAATATTAGGTCAGTCACTCTTAATTTCAAAGAGGTGAACAGGAACAGAACTGTCAGAGAAGTGGGACTGTTCAGCTAGAGACCACTCTGCACAGTGTGCCTGAGAATTGACTTGAGAATTGTGGGAGAGAGAAGCACATCATGGCTCTGTGCCCTGTTTCGCTGTTAATATCACTGGTAAGATAATACTTAGTACTGCTAAGTATAATACCCAAGTACTACTGCCAAACCTGCCACATCCCTTCATCTATCTGAGTATCTTTTCAGATCATATTTGTTGTTACCCAGTTCCCCCATCCCCTTTGTTTCTTCCTGCCTTATCCCCAGCACAACATGGGCTGCACTTCCTTCATGGCACACGTTGTCTGTGCCTGCATCCTGCAGGGTGATGAATAATGCCCATCTACCCTGCGGCCATCACATCTAGGAGCTCCTAGGGAGGTCAATATGGGTGATGTGGTGATTCTTCTGTGCTCAGGGAGTATTGGTCCTAGACCTTCATCCTGCTCAGCCACTGCTATGTTGGGAGCCCCTCCAATGATATTCCCCTGACTCAGAGTCAGTGTGAGGAGTGTGGTTTGAGCTGTTCTCTCTGGTGTCAAGTACCTAACTGTAGAATGGAGTGAGGTTCCTGTCTTTGTCTGATTCTGGCAGAGAGGAATGTTCATCTCCAGATAGGTACCTAACCACCTCTTTCTCAGAAAGCAGAGGAAGTTCCTACCATCCAACATCTTTGTGAAAGGAATTGTAGGAGATCCAGACTCAAAATCCATTTTTCTCACGGGGAATTTGAGCCCCAATAAGCAGTATACTCTCACAAACAGCACTAAGGGGTTAGAGTCCCTCACTTCACCATTATTGTATCCTGAATGAGGCCTTTTTCTAACAGCTTTGAAAACAAAAACATATTTTGTACAGTTCAGTAATGCATCTGCCACTGGGGTTACCTTGGTGCCTTTCATAGAGAAGTTTTCAATATTGTACAAGACCATAGTAAAGAACCGTGTTCTATTCTACTCATCTGGCTTTTAAGTGCTGTGTGATATTTAAATAAAAAAATAATTGTTAAAATATAAGCTTTAAAACAGTGAGTGGGAAGACTAATTAATTGCTACTAGAAGACAGACTTTGTTGCATATTGGATGGAAATCTGTGTTGAATGACTGAACAACTTCAGTGAAATGCAAGATCTTTGTAAACTCTTCATTCAGTTCGAGAATGGAGCCTCTGCAATGGCGAGCATTTTCAAAGAGTTCGTAGGCTAAACTAGAATACCTAACGATTTTCCAATCAGATGCACTTTACTGATAAATTTTTAAGAAAGAAAATCCACAAGCATACCAATTAAAGGAAAAAAAATGAAAATAAAAAATGGAAAAGTAAAAATATAATTTTAATTGGAATAGTAACAATTGAAATGTATCTTCTTTTTTGACAAAGTAGGAGCTACTTTGATATAGATTAAGATTTCTTGAACCATTTCTTTGTAGAAATGAAGTCATGCAACCTCTTGAGTATTTTAACAAAAAATCAATACACAACAAACAGGTGGTGTATAATTTAGCGGGGGCCCATACAACACACACACAAAAAAACAACAAAATAAGGAAATAAACCACAATTTAACTGCACATATCTCCAGTCCCTGGTTGAAAAGAACTGAACAAATGACCGTACCCCAATAGTCAGGTCAGCCCTAAATCACTGAATTCAGTTTCTTTCAGAAATTGGTAGGGAATGGGAAAAATTACCGTGTTGGTATTAAGGTGGAGAGACAGAGCGAAACTAGAGTGAAAAACACAGTTTGGAAAACATAATTTCCTTCTCTCTGGTAGAATTGATTTCTAGAACTGCCTCTGAGCTTTTACAATTTTTAAAGCTCCAAAGCATGATCTCCACTTCTGTTTTTCATCTGGGAATTGAATTTGAAGAGTCAAATCACACAAGAAAGTGTTGGTTTTGTTTTTGTTTTTGTTTTTTTTTGAAGCACTTCCAAACCAAGAAACATAACTTCAGAGAGTTCAGGACAGCCTTTCATAAACATCAAAACATTTTTGTTCTGTTTACTGACAATTTACTGCAAGCGATTTGAGGTTAAATCTTCAGCAGTAGTATCTTAGGGAAATACTAGCATTAGATTGTGTGCAATGTCGTAGGGATAGTACATGAGGAAACAAGAATAAGCCCACAGAAGTACATTTCTATCTCAAGCAATCTGCAACCTCAGTCTGTGGTCAATTAAAATAAATATGTATATGTTGAATTCATTATTTGCAAGATTCATCTTACGTAAGTACTTCTGGTTTATATTAAAATATTTTGGTCCTAAGATTAGCTGGGGGTTGATATCAAATGCTAAAAATGAAATAATTACAATAGTAAGCACAGAAAATAAATCTAGACTTAGAAAGAACACCCATTCGATGGCTCATCAAAGTTTTGCAAATTGCAAAAAAATGACATTTTTTTTTTCCTACAGACATTAAAGTTGAAGACTGGTATATTTGCAAAAGATGTTTACATTAACCCTATATGAACACCTTAATGATCTTTGAAACAAAATTATTCTGGAACCAACCTGTACAGGTACAAGAATTTACTATAAATGAAGCAGCTGTCAAGTGCCTTAAAATCTTTAAGCTGCATAAGCACTTCTTTCCTACTAATATTCTGTCATGCTGTTATTTGTCGTATAAACACAACATTGATTTAAGCTTTATTATTCTCTGTACTTCCAATTTCATATTTCACTTTTCTATATCATGTGGAACACATGCCTTTGGGTTATCTCTTAAACTCCTGACTTCATACTTAAATGCAAGGGATGTCAGTTTCTTCATACTTCTAATCTAGCTAAGGATAGCGCAGACCTGATGGCACATGAGTTTAAAAGGCAGGTTGATTTTTATTCATATGTATATATATATTTTTTTGATCATTGAATGTAACTTTGTTAATAAATTTAGGTTTTGTCTTTATTCATATGGTTGGGTGGATGTTTGTGTGTATGTATGTAATAAGGCAAAAGATTAGATTTTAATCTGATGTAAATCACTGTAATTCCATTTCACTACAGTTTCACCAAACAGTGCAGATTCACAGCATTTAAACATCTGTCCCACTGTCGTCAGTACCCGTTTTCTATGGCTGTGGTACAAAACACTACTTGAAGTACAACTAAAGAAATTCATAAAAGGAAGAGAATTACTGAAATAATTGTATAAGGGCAATATCTTTACTCCACTAAAATCAATAAAATATTTTTCGTTTAATTTACATGCTTAAGCCTAAACTTTTAAAACTTCAGCATGAAGAAAAATTATGTCAAATTCTGAAAAGACAAATTTTATATTCAAATACTTCAATATAAAAACATGAAGAGATCAGATAAGAAATAGGATATTTTTGGAACATTACTACATTGGGGAGATGAACAAGGTAAAGATATGCCTTTACTGATCAAAATACTCCTTGATTTTAAGTGCCCACAGTTACTCTCTATAACCCTTATTTAAGCACCTGAATTATTTATCTTTTAAAAGAATGAGGCACTTGTGTTCCTGAGAGCTCAGCAACGTTTGATTTATGCCAAACCCTCTTTGGTTTCACCACTGGAGGAGAAATATCTGTTGTGTCTGTCTTCACCATGTGTGCATGATAACTACAAAAGGACTTTAAATACAATTTTTGGCTACACATTCAAATGTATCACTATACTTGTAAAAGCTAAAGTAAATAATAGTGTCCATAATTTTCAGGCTTCAAACTCGAGATTGAAATAACTTAATAAAAACAGCCTACCAGAAGTGTTATTTCAAAACCAGTGGGACCTACAGTTCTACATATATTTTGAAATCAAGCTAGTGTTATTTAGTTGACTACATATGGGTTTAGAACTTTGGCACCTAAAATCTGTGGCCACATCAATTTGAAACATCTGGTAACATCAGGAGGAGTAATTCATGCTTATTTGAGGTCTGAATTTATATTTCTCAGCTTTGGGTTTCCCCTTTACCTCCCCATCTCCCACAGCTGTGTTTAATGCCTCAATCCACCTACCTCAGCTCATTTTTTTATACTATATGAATTAGCAAATAATAGGCAAATTAATGTTAACATCCACTTTAACATCTAAATTCTCTTTCTGGGACTAAATATTGTTTCCTCTGACTTTTAAAGTAAGAATTGAGGCCAGGTAATAACAATAACAAAAAAGATGGATGCTATTTTCTTTTAGGAAATAACTGGAAAGGAGTATTCACCTCTTTTGTTCAGCTTTTGTAGTTAAAACTTTCCCATTAAGTGGTTTACTTAAGTTCAATTCCATCTCATTTTGAAATGAGTTAAAGACTTATTTTCACACTTGTACACAGTAGCCAGTGAGGTAGTAGTGGTGGTGGTGATGGTGGGGAGAAGAACAATATGTGGGGTAGTCTGCATATATGTACATGGAGACTGCAGTCTACGTCCAGCTTGTTAAACACTGTCCACAGAAAAGAAAGTAATGCATAGATTTTTTTTTTTCTCCTGAAAGTGCAAAAAAGAAAAAGAATAAATCCAACAACATTAGACTTTGTATTTTAATGTTTAGACCATTCACTGCGAATTGGGAGACTTCATTTCCACTCATTGCTCCTGGTACTTTTTTGTCCTTTATCCTACCACCTTACAGTATAAACTGTTCCAGAACACACTGAAGTACATGTTAAAAAGAAAAAATGAGTTCTACTCCTTAGCTGAGAGAAAAGGTTCTAGGATTTGGTTCACAAATGAGTTGAGGCATCTCCCTGAAGGCCTGAGAGAGATCAGGTGCTATCATTAATATCTTTTTATTGTCAGTAAGAGATGTTATTCCAGAATTTTAGTTAATAAATCTCACTTTAAGTATCTGCAGTTGCAGAACTACTTTACAATCAAAACACCCGTTTACTTTGTGTAAAAAAAGGTAATTCCCGTTTATATGTGAACTTTATTATCCACGCTAGTGAACAATATTTCCTTCAAGAATATCCAGAAATGTCCAGTTTATACAGTAGCACAGGAATGGGTACTTTTCTTTTAATGGGCTGCAGTTCTCCGAAACACCTACGACCTCAACATGATTAGGGATTATTGACATTTTTTCCAGCACTCTCCCATCTCTCAAAAAATATTCTGCAGAGTTATTTCATCATATTCTAGGATCAACAATAAAATAGTGATCTGACAGCTATTTTTGCTGATAAAGTTATTATATCTTTAATTATTATGACATGTTCAAACAAGATGTCATTAAAATGAACATTTAAATACACTCTTCCTTTCACATGAGTACTGCCAAATAAAATTGTGTTGAATTGCATACTTTCAGTCTTGGCAAAATTATACAAATGTAATCCAATGTATAGTTTTTTATATCATGTGTTAATTTTTTAAAAATGACAGTTAAATAATTAAATTGGAATGTTAACAGCAGAAGTTCTTTCTTCTGAGAAAATTACATTGCCATTAATCTTGCTTCTTGCTGATGTTTCACCTACAATGCTATCAGAGTTCTAAAATCCAAAGCTGAGTACAGAGTTTTAATTTTAACTTTGCAAATCCTCCAGCAATAAAAATTCAGGATGATACTCCAAACTTCATCATAATTATGTCACATAACATTGAGATTTTAATAATGCAATTTATTTAATGGCTCAGTGAATTCTCTACCACTGTGAAATAGAGTTGTATATTCTGAAGAATGCCCAATGCCAACTCTTGCACAGTTCTATCTCATCTTAAGATATTTGCAGTTCTGAAGACTTAGAAAATTTTGTTTTCCTTTTTTTAATTTTAGTTCACTGTTAAGCAAAATATTCTCCATCTACCCAAATTTACAATGTGATGGTAAATTTTATGTAAGTGTTGAATTAGTAAGGAAATTAAAATACAAGGCAATCCTCTTAATTTTGTTTATTTTTGTTCACAAAAAGGGCTTGACCAACTGGGGTTTAAGTCATATGATATATTCTGAGAAACAAGTTGTATGGCAGTAAAAATTTTCTATGTATATATTTATATGCACAAGATGCTTTTCACTACAACTGTGTTTTACAAGCCATGCAGGAATTAGTTCAACCAACAGTGAAATGTCATCACCTCTAGAGTAAAATGTGGTAGTTGTTTAACAGTGTACATAAATGACACAAAACAATATACAGTGAATTAAAAGTATTTGAATACTTTATTCAGTTGAAACTAGAGAGAATATTTAAGTTGGAGTAATGTATTTACTCAGTTTGGACTTTGTCCAGGATGCTGCAGTTAACAATTTTAGCTCTTATGAAATCTGCCAGGGGATATCTAATTAGCCCACTTGGTCAGCATCTTAGATTTATGTATCATGCACAGATAATACCTCTAGCAGCATCTTAGTATGGCATTGATTCAGTATGGAGCCAGAATGAAGAATGCCACCTACTGAGTGACCAACACCACTTCCTACAACAGCTGGGTTTTCCTTGGAGGTCTTCCATCCCAATTACACAGCAGGCCCAATCTTGCTTAGTTTATGAGATCTGACAAGATCAAAGCCCAAGGTGGTATAGCTACAGACTTATACTGTCTTGTGTATTTGGCTTGCTAGCAAATTTATGTCAAATACATGTATCAAATGATTTCTAGTCAGATGCATTGTGTGTGTGTGTGTGCATGTATGAAAGAAAAAGAAAGAAAATGAATTATTACAAGCAAGCAAACAAAAAAAAACACAACCCCCCCCCCAAAAGCCAAATGTTGCAGCAGTCACCAAACTTCCCTTTGTCTTCTCGACCCTAAAAGAGCGCTCACTGCTGTTCTCTTGTTTTGTCTGCAGTGAGGGAGTGAGAAGAGAGACCATCTGTTAAAAGTTAGTAAATTTATTTTAATACACATGTAAAGTTTCTTTGGGTCTCTCCTTAGCTTTTTATTTTGACCAGTATGTTTTTTCACTTTAAAATAGATGTTCAAAGAATCAGGACAGTCAGAAATCCAAACCAGTTAGGTGACCTTAATGTACAACTTCTTATACATTTGTTTCCTACTGAAATTAATAAAGCTTGCATTAGTCTTGTAATGCATCACCAAATGAGCAGGAGAACACATTACTTATTCTCACTTGTAGTATCAATCAGAGGGTTGTGCTGGAAGCAAAATCCACCAGTGCTCTTCCAGGGGGGGTTAGTTTAAATGGATTGGTGTAGTTGAGGACACTGTTACTGTCTCAGGATTTATTGCAGGCACAGATGGTGAACGTGCTCAAACCTCACTGTCTACTGGTAGCTACTGATATGGAGACCTGTCCTCCACACCAGCACACTGTATTAATCTTTAGTAAGCCAGTGTGTAGAGCCTAGTGTAACAGCACCCCAACATCTTAAATGTTCTGGAAGTTGTCATTCAGAGCAGAACAAGACTTGTTCAATATCCAAATTTTGCATGTCACCATACATAAAGGAAAGGAACATACTAATGTTAGCTGGATACTTTGAAATTGCCCTTCTCACAAGGCAAGTTCTGAGGTGAGAGGAAGAGTTTGTTTACTACAGCTAAAGTCCTAAAGATGTGATTCCTAGACTCCTCTCCTGCTTGGGTCTGCATCCTTCTCTATCAGCCTCCAAGGAGCCCAGCAATCCATTATTTATCAGAACACCATTTGCAGCACTAGTGAATTGTCCACCACTATCTGCCACCATCCCATTATGTTTGCTAATGGCATCGGTGGAGCCATCTTCTGTCCAAACAGTAAACAGAACGAACTAAAAATCCCACCTGTAATTAAGTAATCATGTACCAATTATGAACCTACTTTGATAAAATATTCTCCTGTGCCTGGGGAGGTAGACCTTGGCCTTCAGTGTACAGCTTCAGCGCTCTAATATCTTCTCACAACAAATATATATTGGTGCAGGTACTTTGTGCGAGTGTATCTGTGAGAGTAATTCATGAAGTTCATGGAGACTGTCAGGTAACCTGTCACTTCAGGATGACAGTAGGTTTTTGCTAAATAACCTCTCATGTAGCTGCGATGGTTACCACAACAGACTGAAGCAAACTGCTGGATAGAGCAACAATGATGATTTTAGAGGACTATAGGGTAAAGAGGTTTTATTTTCATGGCCAGTGTTTTCCTAACAATAATGAAATGAATATAAATTAAGCTTAGATCCTCACACCCCAGCCACAATCAATGCTTATGGGGCCTATATTTACAGCACTGAATTTTTATTTTCCAATCTCTTCTTCCATGTACTTGAATCTTCTGTAAAAGTCAAAGTCAAAATTATTTCTGTCTGATATCTCCCAGGCTGTCCTCATCAAGGAAAGTAATCAGCTAACAAAATGACTTGGTAATACACTTATCATTTCACTTTGGCTCCTTTCCTTATATATCAATATACGTTTTCACTTTCCCCTGTAGGATTTGCAGATGACAGTTTCAGTATCCTGATTTATATATTTTTTATCTCAGTAATTACCTGCCTACTCCCAAAGTCTGCTTATGATTCTAAATTGTTTACAAGTGACTATAATGAACTAGTGATGAAGTTTCTCTGTTCATTGTTTATTCCTTGTGGCAAAGAAGATTGACTGAGAAACACTGCTTTGGTATTTCTTTCCAACCTTGTACAGCATACTAATAGGTAGGTGGATTGACAGGTAGACTGATATTGGCAGGGGGAGGGGAAGGGAAAGATTGCTTGACAGAATCTGTATTTATGGCATATGTACAATGATCTCCAAAATAACACCAATCCCTTTAGTTTAAATCTGATTATTGCTTGACCTGTGCTTCATTACTTATAGCTGACAAAATATATATACAGTGCAGAATTTCAGTTTCCAGTCCTAATGGGAAAACTATCAATCCACTTTCGAATCATTTGCTACTCTTATTAACACTCCTTACTATGTTTCAAGGGTTTTTTAAAATACATATCAACTATTATAACAGTTGGGTTGGGTTTAGATTCAAAGCTCAGCTGTGTTTAGAATGGTAGTTTTACTTTTTTGTGTACTAATATGTCACTGTCACTTTCTGTTGCCAGTGTGTGGCAGATATGCATTTGTTCATGTTATGGGATGTGTGCATAATATGTTTCAGATTAGCGTTATGTACCTAGTTTTTAAAGCTGCTCTTCAAGTGGTGCTTTTTTATAATGAAGATATTTGTCCACAAAACAAAAGTATCAGGATATTCCCAAGCACTGGAAAATTATTCTTCAGCTCAGATTTCTGCTGTTATCTCATTCTGTCTGCATACTCACTTTAAACAACATTTCTCTTTTCTGCTTCAGAAAACTGAGATGTTGTAGTAAGAGGTGATTGAGAATCTGAATGCTCAATAGCATAGGCCATAAAGTATCTTTGTTGGCACTTGTGAACTGAACTGGGACAGCACAGCTGGATCTGAACATTAATTCCTCAATAATTGATGATTAATCTATTAAAGTTTAATGGAGAGTTGATAAGTAATGGTCTGGCTGCCATGTCACTTGATTGTAAATATAGCAAGTTGCCTGGAAATATGCTTATTCTTTTGTCCATCAGAACCAAACACAGAAGAAGAAGAGAGAAGGAAACAGAAAGACAGACAGAAGGAGAAAAGATGTCTGTGAGAAAGAAAAGTGTAGGTCACAGAACCTCTCTGTGTCATGGCAAGTGCAAAGTTCTTGTGGCAATCTTAGGGAGTGACTCACAAAGATAGACCTCTCATATAAACATGCCACACATTCACCTGCTTCACTGCAATTATGTACCACACAGATCAGTCCTTGGGCATAGCAGCACTCCACAGGCTTTTGGAGAATATCAGGGTGAGCATGATAAACACTTACTTTTATGAGCACATTTTCAAAGAAGGTGCAGTTTTAAATGGAAAACAAAACAAAACAAAACACTAACTAAACTACTATAATAAAGTAAGTATGTTTGGTTCTGTCTTTTCTTTGAGAAACTGTTGGAAATGGCTGATTACAAATGCCACTGTGAAGTGGTAGTGTCTCAGCAAGATATCCAAGAGCTGCTCTTAAAGATCATAACCTGATTTCTTTAGGGAAATATAGATAGCACATAGCTAGACGAACACCACATTTAGCACAAATAGCTAATCGTCTCTTTGCAGTTATCACAATGGCTTTATGTGTGTATGGACCATGTTGTATTGTGGCCTTGACTCTTATTGCAGCCAGCAGGATTACATTTGCACATGGCTGAAACTCGCCATTGTGGACAAGACTGGTATTTTCCTTTGCTTTTGATTTTGCCTCCTACCGATCACATACCATTAGGAAATGGGAATTAAGACTGTGTACCTCTTTCTATGGCAAATTACCATCAAATATATTTGCTTCATTTGAGTATTTGTCTCATCAGTTGTTATAGGATGATTTACAATGTGTTGATCTTTACATAACAGGGTAGATAATAGAATTTAAAATTAAATTGTTTCATCCCATTCATTTGAAGTTGCTCTGTATTGTTCTGTAAGGTGCCAAGTAGGGCAGGAGGCTTACTATCCAAAACAGTCTGGGAAACCTACACCATGCTTAAGAGCTCACCAACTCTTAGACTAAGAGTGCAACTGAATTGTTCGTATTTGAGGTGGTGCATCATTTGCATATTTCTGTTCAGAGCAAATATTTTCTAGTTGTATACTTTGTATTTATGATGAAAAATTTTGTCATCCATCTTCACTGTTCACTGTCTTTGGCATTGTGAGGAAAAATGTCTTCTAGTCAGAGTAGACTACTGGTTGGAAGCTGTATTCTGATGTATCCTGATGGAAGGCTGCATGAACTCAAGTAAGTTGTTTAACTTAATTGTGCTTCATTTTCCACATTTGTGGAAATGACGTAATGACGTTCCTGATACATTCCAAAGTTTAATTCAGTAATGACTGCAAAGAATTTAACCTTCTGTGAAGTTTATGGAGAATGAAATGGCATTCCCAACTGTAATTGAATGATCTAGTGTAGGTGGGTTGCTAGAACTGCTCACCTTGTTACTTTCCAATATGTTTAAAAACAGAGAGTGGTAAGTTTTAGACCCAGCAAATAAATAAGAAAACAATTGCATACTCCTTCATTTCAAAACTAAGAAATGTTCACTCAGGAGTTCTCAGACATTTCAATATTTTCATAAATAAAAACTGTATAATCGTTGGCCTACTGGAGCAATTTTATCATCTGTGTGAAAATTATACAAGGAATTAACACATGATACAAACACAAACACTTTAGCATGAAAAATATTATCAAAGGTGCTTTATTTCAGTTGTCCTAAATGCTGGCAGGCAATGGAAAAGTCTGGATGATAAGCAAAAACATCTTAAATATGTCAGATTAGGTTATGATAAAAGCATGAGCCTAAAAAAAAAAAAAAAACAGCATAAGAACAGAAAACTGGAATGTGATTTAGAAGATTATATTTTAATAAAAACAAGTGTTTTTAAAGACACATATACTTCAGGAAGGCAGAAAGTATTATTATTAATATATATTTACATGCAAATACTTAGGATAATAAATTTTTAAAGAAAATATATTTTAAAGTATATATGACATGATCACAATTCTTATATGGAAAGAGATGTGCTTAATATTGCTACTGTAAGTGACAGCAAATCTTGTGCCGAGGTCTGTTTTACGGGTTTCTGAAGAGGTGGAGAATTTCATATATTAATCATGCACCTCAGAGTATCCTAAAGTAGAAAGGATAAAAGATGTTTGCCTGTTGTACTTGTAAAAGTATAAAAAGTATAAATGGAGTCACTAATACATGTTTAGGCAAAGATTCAAAGAAATGTTACTTCAGTTAAACAAAAACAGAGATCTAGAATAAAACCTCACCCTGGCAATCTAGAGAAATGTAAGTATTTACCTTGGTTTTAGATGTATCAGAGAATTTACTTCATAAGAAAAAGAAAAAAAAAATCAGCTGTGGTTGGAACTGTAAGCTTGTGAAAACATTCCAGGTTCTCTAATAATGCACAGCTAGATGTAGACATGTCATTGATTGGAGTCTGGACAGTTTTTGAACACCTCCTCTACCATGTTAGGAAGAATAATACATGTAATATCAGGCCTGTGTTCATCTGTTTAAACTAGCCACTTGTAACTCAGGTAGTGCCAGCAATGGTTCAGCATCCTCTTCGGGCTCACCAGTAACATTCAGTCTCAGGGGGACCAATGTTCTATCCAGCAGACTGAGTCCTAGCCACACTCATGCTTACTTAGGAACTTCATACCATCATATAAAGTCTGTATTCAGACCTTCCTTTCAAGTGTCTTTATTTTTTCTGTTGGCACAAATAGTAATAAAGGTTTTATTCATGAACTGGAGAGCTGGAGGAGTTTGTTTTCAGCTTGCAGAAATATTGCATCAGGGAAGTGGCTGTATGAGTGGAACAATGACAGATGCACAAAATGTACTGACATATAAGACAGAGAGACAAATGACTTGATTCAGGGAAGGAAGGTTCACTAATTCATGAATACATTTGTTTTGTGGTGTATATATCAAATCCATTAAATGAATACCAAAAATTATAAATTATATTGGGTGGGCTGAACTTGACTAACTAGAGACCATTACCCAGGTAGTTACTCAGGTAATGGTCTCAATTTGCACCGGGAGAGGTTTAGATTGGACATTAGGAAGAATTTCTTCATGGACAGAGTGGTCAAGCATTGGAATGGGCTGCCCAGGGAAGCGGTGGAATCTGCAACCCTGGAGGTATTTAAGAGATGCGTGGACATGGCACTAAGGCACACAGTTTAATGATGGAACTCAGCAGGTCAGGTTGGTGGTTGGACTTCTTGATCTTGAAGGTCTTTTCCAAGATAGATGATTCTATGATTCTAGGATCATCTATCTTTTTAATGTTTGCATTTTATGTGATCTAGTTTCTATGCAATGATTTTCATCTTCCACTTACGAAAAAAAGAGAAGTTACACATTACATAATATTAACCATACTTAAAAAGTATATGAATTCTTCATAATTAAAAATGGCTTAGAATAAACTTGTTCCAGAATGACAAGGTACCTCTGCAACTGGCTAGCTAAATAGCAGTTTGACAAAGTCTGCAGTAGAAATTGTTCGAAGACCAACCAGACTCAGATGCCACTGATGTAAATGTAAAATCTACAGTCTGGCATCTGGGTTCTTCATTTGCCAAGCTTGTCCCCTGAGTGGTTAAATTGTCTGGCTCCTGTGCATGAACTGACAGGAAGAACAAGCCAGAGGGGCCCATGTTTGACATCACCAGTAACACAGCAATGTCAGATGCATCTTCAATGGAGTATGAAGACTTCTCAACTCTCACTGATCGGCTGTGAGACTGAAAAA
>VXAA01004601.1:22535-38692 GCA_013399115.1 Anseranas semipalmata | reverse complement strand
CTCACAAAAAAAACAAAAAAAAAAAAAAAAAAGGAATATGTATTTTCTACCAACTTATTCCCCTCCTTTTAAAACATTTAACTTACATGACCTGCAGAAGTTATTTACTCAGAACATTGCATATCATGATTACTTAGTTTTCTTCTCTGCATTTTCCATGTAGTAGACATGAGAAGCTACCAAAACCAAAGGTAAATTTAACACAGTCTTTGAAAGATTTGTAAGTATGAAATACAGGAAGTTGTCATCCGTAAACAGGTATATAAGTAAGTATACTACCAGTACGTTCAGGTAGAGATACACATTTAGAAGCAAAGACCCTACACAATGTATTCCTGCAGATAAATTCTTCAGGGCACAAAGATGTCTAATAGGTTCTTGTAGATAGATAAGAGCAAACACATTTATTGTGAACTAAGTGCTTACCCTCTTATCTAATGCTATCTCTGAAATGCTTGTGCTGTTTTACTTGTTTGTCTTCTCACCACTGATGTATTTGTTTAGTGTAAAAGCACATTGCCCATGATGGTAATTGAGAAAATAAAGAAATCATGATCCACAGACTCCATCATGTTTCCTGAAAACTATGTCAGAATCAACAATGTCATGTCCTGTAGCAGTGGACAGAAAATGGCTTTCCAAGTCATTAGTAAGCTAAATGCCATTATGTTTCTGCTAGGAAATAGCTATAACAGCATGCCAAAGAAAAGGGCAGTTTTGATGGCTGAGTATTCTGAAAATTTGCATAGAAAAAATAGATTTTATTTCTGAATGAACACCAAGTACCTTTAACACAGAGGACAAGAGTTTTGAATAAGAAAAGCTCCTATTAGGTAAATTTATGAAAAAAAAAAAAAAACTGTGAAAAGTTATAACAATAATACGTACCCTTCAATACATTCTGCTCAGTGAATATGTAAGTGCCTTTGAATCATTTATGCCTACATGCAGGAAACTGATAAATTTTGAACAAATTTAATTGAAATCACCCCTGGAGTGAGTCTGAAGGAAGGATTAAATTTAATGGTCTCACAGAGTGTCATACTGTAGCACTAGACTGCCAACTCTAGTCTATTTTTTCCCAATAAAAAGATTCTATACCTCAGTCAGTATGTGAATGTGTGTTTAATCACATCTCAGAAATGAAAATCACTTTACTTTGCCCTGTAATGAGACTTAAAGAAGATGTTCAGGCTGACAAATCACAAAGTTTAATTTCACTTTAATGGTGTGATACAAAGATACAGGATTTTTGCCCATACAATTTTAAGTCCATTACTGTTTTGTATCTCACGTAATATACTATGGCCTTTTTTAAAAGAATGTGAAAGGAGATGGACAATATAGGCCATATTTGGCATTTCGTTGAGCCTGCATTACTGTCAGTAGAATGTCATGGTTGCACCTGTGTGCAGATGTGTTTTCAAATATGTTATTGATCCTTATCATTGTAGTCTTCATGATCTGAATATGCATGGTCTCATTCTGCATTCCCCACTGTGTAGTCTTCGTTTTTGGCAGCCAGTTTTGATGGTTTCCATATTGTAGCAGAGTGCTGTAACCTCACTTCTATTTGAATATGGCGGAATGCAACACTGTATGACCATTTTACTGTTAGAAAGAAATATATTCTTTTAATTCATTATTATTATTTTTTAAGTATTTCTAACTCTGTTCTGTTTTTGAGCTAGTTCATGTGTGATAACCTTTATAAAGTACATTTTTCCACAGCTAATCACTGTCTGTATTCCTGAGGAGCATCCAATAAGAAGCCTTGCTATCTTGTTCACAAAGGCACTGCAGAAGCATAGAGACAGCTTAGGTTTGTAGGAAGTGTGACCATTTTTGACCATTTAGTTAGTCTATACTCTGAGTTCTGTATTTTTCACAACAGCTAACTACTTATTAAATTAGATTTTAGTTGTGGGGAGCACCCAAAAGTGCAATTTTTGCTCTCCAATCTAACTATACCTCAACTTCTCTTACATAAAATTGAAATAGCAATCCAGGTTCTTTCACAAAAGTATCATGAAGATAAATTAATTAATCTATGCCAAATTAAGATAAATTAATTTATGTGGTGAGGAATGCCATGGAAAATGCTCATGAGGAAAGTAATAATTCTATATTCAAGAAGGGCTTGAGTTAAAGCTGTGTGAAGAATTGATTTTTCACTTCATTGGCTGACCTGAAAAATTGTGGAAAAAATCAATTTTGGACCAACCTGAAATGATTTTCTCTCATTTTTCTCACGGGAACATAGAGATGGGAAGTAATACATACATTTCGGCTCAAACAAAATATTTAATTCGTCTAGAAGTGAAATATTCCATTGTCACCTTAACTATTCATATCTTTTTAACAAATTGCAGGGAGGTGTTGTTAAGGAAATCATCACTTCGAGCTTAATTATTGGACAGTTTATTTTGATTATAGAGTAGCAAGGTTTTTTGTTTTTGTTTTGGTTGTTGTTGTTCTGGTTACTTTCCCCCATTCCCCCCTTTCATTAGCTGAATTAGTTTAACCCACAGTTGCATTTTGGGTGAAAAATGTGCCCAGCAAATATGTATAAATTGCAGTCTGAATCATAACCATGATGAATCAGTTTTGGTGAACATGCAGACAGCTGTAGTGGCTTAAGCAGAAAAATCATCCTTGTTGCACACACAGCACCACCAGTCCTTCAGCATCTTCTGCTTTAGCCTTCAGCATTTTCAACATTCATGCTTCATCTTTTCACAATCTATATCAGCATGTAAGTATTGCTTAGATAGCTGCATGTTCTCTTCCTGAACCACATCTGATTGGCAGTGCATCTGCCACTTCAGTATAAATATTTCAATGGCCATTAGTGACAGGTGCCAATGCCATGATAGATTTCCAACACCATGAGAGTAAAGTGACTCCTGATTTTCCCTGCAGGATTTCCTAGATGCAGTTATGGAAGAAAGAGTCCATATCTTCTTTCCTCTCTGCCAAGGTGGCAGTGCACCAACCATTGCCTGGTCTAGTGCTGGAGCAAAACAAAGCTGATGCTTGTGGAAGACTGGGAGATGTTTGTCAATCTGGGGAATGGAATGGTTAAGGTAAGGACCACAGAATTAGGGAGAGAAAGGGAGTCCCTGAAATCTCAGAGCCATCTTGACTTTTAGCCCTCAATGTGGACTGAAGCCCTAAAGAACAAGGCTCCCAGTAAAAATAAGATGGGGGTGGGAAGATGAAAAGATGCTATAAACAGAGGAGAAAGGACATGCTCCTTGAAATGTTGTTGACCTTTTGTTTAAGACGGAAAATAATATCATAAAAATTCTCATACTTTTGACAGATCTGTACTGTAAAAAATTCAAATAATATTGGCTAATGGGCACAATTTTTGGGATGGTCACTGAAGAACTTTTTTGCTGGACAAGCAATAACTTTGTCACAGAGAATTTGGTGTTCCACATACTTTTGGGTAATGCATTCACTTTCTGTATGTCTTCTTTGTCACACCTATACAGCAATATAGAGAAGCAGAAGAATTCAGGGCAACTTCAATCTGGAAAAAAATTAATCTCAGGCTGATGTCACTCTCACTTGTAAAAGACTTTAGTTTGAATGAAATATTGTAAATATGGTGAGAAATATTCCTTAAACTACATATAGGTAAAACAAAATTTTGAATAGCTGCTCCTAAATAATCACTACAGATTTTTATTTATTTATTTATTTTTTGCTTGTGCCCATGTAAGATATATTATCACAGTACACACTAGAGGGATGAATTAAAGCAGCACAGGCAACAGGGTGCAAGAATTCAAAAATACATCTATTCTTTCCTACTCTGGTTTTTTGTGTGGTTGGTTACTAAAACTTTTTGGTCTTGTTAGATCCTTTTCAAGTGATGTGCTAGCATGACAGACTTTTAGCTTCTCTGCTTCTTGATATAAGGTCTTTTTTCTAATACTTGGAGGAAATAGTTGCCTTAGTATGAAGTTCTCCATTGGAGGAAAGGGAGCATATTTTGATGACTTCGGAAATAATCTTGTTACATCGGTAATAGTGTTTATAAGTATCATACATAAAATATATATACATAATCTGTTCTTATGACTCTGTGCGTGTATGCATTCATTTTTTGTCAGTACTGTCATCTTTTACAACAGTATTTTACAACAGAAAAACTAGTAGCTGGTTTGGATTTTCTCCCTCAGCCTTAGATGCAAAGGGCATGTAAGATTTAAATAACTACATATGTAGGAGTTTTTTTTTTTTTTTTTTCTTGAGAACTACCTCTTGATATTATTCTTTACCTCACTGGTCAATTAGAGCTCTGGTATTTATAGATGTGGATTGGGTTTAACTCATAAACTGGAGACGAAGAGCTGTGAAAAAAAAAAAAAAGTGCCTCTGCTCTTGGATTCCTGATACACAAGAACCCCTGTAACAAGAAATTGAATTCATTTTGAGTAGCAGAATCTGTGTGGCACTTCTTTGATCTTTAAGTCTAAGTTACCACACCTGCTATTCTCACAGCCAGGGCTACATAATGACCACACTCTTCCTTCACCAGCCTCCTTCCTCCCCCAGTGCCACAGACAGACTCCTGATGGCAGTGGGTTGAGTCACCTGTGTGGTCTCCACATCTTGAAGAGCCACAGTTATACTGCAGGTTTTAGCTATTATTTCCTTCTCAAGCACTTGTCCACTGAGACCTTACTCCAGGTCAAATTCATTTTACAATTAGAAATATTTATGTTTTAAACTAAATATAGATGGTACACTATAGTCTGAATCAGATGCATACTATTTGATACAGTTCTAGGATATGCATATGAACAGATGATCATCTGTGTAGTACCATGAAAGAATTAATAGGAAAAAATATTTCCACTAATTTGAAATCCAGTAGTAGAGAGAAGAATTCCAATGATTACATTTGTATTGACTTGTCTTTACTCTCTTAAAGTCCTGTGGAACTGAAGAGACAAAGAATCACCTAGACTGAGTTCTGAATTTCTTTAAGACAATCAGACCACAGCATAAAAGTTGAGTCATCTGCACTGACATTCACTAAGATGGAGTTCTGCGAATTTCCTATATCCATGTCTTTTTTTTTTTTTCTTTCCATGACATGAACTGCAGAAATTATCTCAGAATGAAGAATTTGTGAAGGATTATTTAGAGCAAACTAAGTATATGAATAATAAGACATTACTAGAATAAGTGGAATTAATCAAAGAGTTCAGAAAGAACTTAAAAGTAAATGCTACTGATGTGAGCTATGTATTTCTTAAACTTAACTGACTATTACAAGAGAAGAAAGTGTCAAGCTTGAGGCCAGTCCTTAAAAAGGACTCCAGCGGAGAATTCAGGGATCTACTAATCATTCTGCAGAAGGATAAGTATGGACATCTGATTTCCATATAGGTAAATTGGCAGTCAGCAAAAATGTCCCTAAACCACAGATTATGGGATGCTGGATGGGTGAACAAAGTCAAATGTGCCTGTTGTCTGGTTTATCGTTGTCAGAGACAGGATATAGGACAAAATGGGTAAAGGTCCACATATGCTTCAGGAGGTTATTCCTCTGTATCCCTGTTATCAGAACTGAGACCAACTAATGTGAAAATGTAAATAATTTCCTAGACTGAACTATGACTTGTTCTGGGGGTTCTCTCCAAATCAGTCAGATAGCCTAATAAAGATGAATAATTAACAATGTTTGATGTCTAATGAAGAAGAGCGTGAAAATATGGATGGGCTACAGGAAAGTGTTCTCCTCAAAACCTTCAAAAAGTTCTAAGGAACCTCCCATAGACCATGTGGATACCAAGGAGAAAGGAAATATCCTAAAACTTATAACTGTGAGTCAGTCCAGCCAATGCATAGATGGAATTGTGATTAGTAGGGAGAACATGAAGAATTTGAAACAGATAAAGATATTTTAGTTGTGAAGCTGTAAAAAAGGTTCCCCAGTGTTGCAGACCAATGTAATTATTTAGTATCAAAGACTGCAAATAGGTTTTCAGTATAATCAGATTTACCACTAGCTGTGGTAAATCTAGCTTTCAAGCCACTAAAAATTACAAGTCAGACATGCTTTTTTTTTTTTTTTTTTTTTCAAAACTAGCTAGTTGGGATTTTATGGCATACTAAACTGATTCACAAAACCGTACTGTTTAGAGTTCCTTTAGTCCTAAAGCCATTTAACTTTTATGCAATGCTGTTCTACAAAGCCAATCAAGTATTTCATGTGAGCTCCTACAGAGAACCCTAATTGTCTATGAACTAGCATTTACACAAATAATTATAATAAAAAAATTAGGTGGTGGTTTACTGAAGGTTATAATGGGTTAAGTTGAAAGAACCTCATAATCGTCTTTAATTGGGTTCAGGAACAACCCTCTTAGCAGACTCCTCTTTGTTTGACTCACTGGCTTAAGAGTCTGCAAAACTGACTTGCACTGACAAGCTGACCTTGACTGTCAATAAATACCTGTTTGGCCTTTTCTTTTGATTACCTTAAATTTTTCTTTGCTAAAACTTTCAGTCAACAAAAGACAATCAGAGTGGGAGACAGACTTATCATTTGTCCTAGCATAGAGTTTATTTCTAAACTGTTCAGAAAACAAATTATATTTCTTATATCTTCCAGTATCGATGTTCTGTGAATTGCTATAATGTTTAAAGAATACAGACATCAACTTTTATTCACACTTAGTTGATGTTTTAGCTTCTTTTCCATTAGAATTGTTAAGGGTTTTGTTGTGGTGGACTTCATATACATATGTACTACATTTTTATTAACATAATACCTTATGAAACTAGAATTGTAGTAATTTCCATGCAAGACAACAATACTACATAAATTACATCTTGTAGCATGGTAGTATTTTGTGTGTATATTTTGAAGACAAACAGCTGTAGGACTCAAAATGGGATTGTAACAATATAGAATTTCTACACTTTATTTTTTTTTCAACTTCATAGGGAAAATACTGGGAGAAGCTGACACGTAAAAAATACTTGTGTGATCATGTATCCTTCCATCTAACAGAGATCTAGAACTTTTGAAAAAAAAAAAAAAAAAGAATAGCATCATTCATCAAGAGATATTAAACTTCCTGTTTGGGCCTTGCCTCACAGAATATTTTCTTTGCTGAGCTTATTTCAGCATTAAAAGGACCTTAAAGTTTCACCAAACAAACAAGCAAACAAGTAGCTTTCCCAATGATTTCCAAGTCTCATCATACCTAAGTGAAGCTTCTGTCTGAGGGGTGAAGGCTGAAGGATTTCTTGTAACAGGAAAGGAAGTGTCTCAGTTATACTGAGGAGAGATTTCTTTAAAGGAGGATGTTGTGGGATCAGTGTTGCTCTTCTAAATCTGTGCTCCCTCCTTAATTTCTCTTCATCCCGTAGCATTTTAACAGGCTGAAGGACTTGCATATTTTCAACATCTAGAGGACTGCTGGAAAGTTATTTTGAAAGCTGATGGTACAACTTGTTGTACATAGGTACTTAAACCTAAATCAAGTTAAATAATTTTGTTCACATGTCTGTTTGCATATGTTTTATAGAGCTACCAATAACACTTTTTATTCTACCAATATCTAAATATCTTTTCTCTTTCATTATGCTCTTTCATATTTCCTCCTCTGTGGTTCCAGACTTCATTCCAGTTTACCAAAGTTGTTGTTTTGCTTTCTTCTTATGGGATCTCTTTAAGTTTGGTTATTCCCTTCTCCCTCTCCTTGGCATTATACTGCTATGTGTGCACTTGTCACATAATATAGTCATCATGTTGCCCAGTCCTCCCCCCTCAACAAAATCAAAGCTAAGCCCCCCTCTAACCTTACTCTTTCCTTCCTTGGCTCTCATACAATTCTAGAGCAGTGTGATCTTTCAGTTTCTGCACTCTACTTGAAAGAAGGTACACCAAGTTTACATCTTTTTTTTTTTTTTCCACAGGAGAAGGCTTTCTCTAGATTATACATTTGCTAAAAAGGAAGGCTTTCCGTCTCTAGAAAGTAAATTACTCTAAAATCACAGTAGTAATTTTTCCCCCACCCATGCCCTTGCACAATTACCAACCATATCCAACATGAAAGGGTGGGTGGGGTTAGAGCAGATTATTGAAAAATTCTCATGAAAAATAATTCATATGAAACTAGCCAGTCTTGAAGCAGCAGATGAAAAGTATTCGGTCTGGAGAGGTTCTTAGTTTTTTTTATTTTTTTATTTTTATTTTTTTCATTAAATTGTCCTTTGTGGACAATTTAACCCTTTGGGGCTTCTGTTAAAAAACTGAGAACGTAACTTTTGTAGCTTCGTTTTTACATTACAGTAGCAAACACAGTTGTCCTCTAACTGAAGGGTTAGTGAGCCCAGTAGAAAAAGTGCAGCTAGTACAGAAACGCAATAAATTCCAAATGCATTACTTCTTCCCTTCTCCTTTCCAGATACAAAACATTCAACTGCACCAGATTCTTTGATTTTTGATAACAGGGCTCAGTTTCTAAATGTAATGTGCCCCAGGTTACTTTGTAAGTTTTCTTGGCCTGTGATCAGGAGCACACCTGACAGATGCAGACTACCTCTCCTGTCACCTTCATGTAATCCTTCATGTTTTGTTTCAAAGAATTCCTCCAGCAGTTGAAAGCAAATTTATCCTCAAAGGTATTTATGACAAATACAATAATTCCTTTTAATACAGGGACTGTTTAATCCACCAACCTATTAAGTACAGTATACCTCCAGCAAACAACCATTATGTCTCATTACCATATTGCACTTAAAAATACAATTAATCCTTTAATTGGAATCTAAAATACATAGTTTCCTCTATGCAGCACCTCTGCCGATAGTAATCTGCAGAAAGTGGTATCCAAAAGTTAATTAAGAGCAAAGTGTTCTTACATACTAGGCTTCCTGTTCAGACACACAATGGCTTGATGTTATTGGTGCTTGCCCTGATTAAAAGGATTTACAATACGTAGTTTTGGGAAAGAAGCTCTATAATTGCTGCTAATTGCCTTCATTTTTTGATGGTTGGTTATATTTCACATGAATCTTGTTTAACTGTGCTAGATATTTTCCAAGCATATATATTAAACTTTTCCTTTTATTAATTCAGAAACTAACTACAAGTTTCTTTTCTTCCCTCCTGATTACTCTCCAATCTGTTTTGGTAAAGTATTTTTCCATAGCCAGTGATAATTACTCTTAAATAGAGAATAAAAATAATTGTATGATTAAATTTGCAGGTTTATAGCTCAGAAAATATGATCTCTATTCTCACTCTGTGTCATTGAGGAAGTCATGGAAACCCTTGGTTGCTTTTCCCCCAGTATTTCACTGGAAAGTGTTCACTTTTTTAAATATATCTTTGCCTGTGAAATTAAAGCTAATAAAGAATAATGCAAAAAATGTTTTTAGAAAATGAATATCACAAAAAATTATACATATATAGAGAGAAACAATCATATGACTTATTTACCTACAAATTCTAAGCAGGATATTTTATTTAGTTAAGGTATCCTCGTATCCTCAGTCAACATATTCTGACTTGAAATAGACAACACCATTTTGTCCCAGATAAGTTTCCATTTACAGCTGAACTGCCTCATGATGCTTTTGCCTGTGTTTTTGACTGGACTAGAACAAATATAACAGTTGCTACTGAAGAAATTACTTTTGGGGTGTCCTAAGAGAAGAATCTAGGTCCTGGAAGACCTACTTTTTAGCAATCACTCTGCCTGGTTTGAAGCAGGAAACTAAACTGAAGTTTTTCTCATACAAGAAGCACAGAAGTGGCTATTGGAAATTAAGTTCTTTTCTGCTGAAGCTGTTTTACCACAAATATAATGAACACATGGCATCAGGACTGGATGGATTTGTATATGTCCACCTCTGGGAACAGGGCACTAGCAATCTGATTATCAGAGGCTTCAAGTGCACAATTGAACTACACTAATAAGGATCTCTGTGGTGTCTTATTTTGAACTTGGTAGTTAGATTTCAAAATCCTGTAGCTCGGAGCAGTTTTGCCAGTTATGATAGGTAGTCAGACTCTAGAACTATATTAACAAGTAGTTTGCCACAACAGGAATAGCCCTGTGGTGTGAAACAATTATTAGTGCCAAGATACCAGAGTCCATGTTATATATATGTTTTTGAGAGTAAAGAGTTACTTGAGGTTGGTCTGGTGTGTCCCCTGGACTGAATGCCCACTGGCAGCTGGACTATATTAGGTGCATTCCTGGAGTGAATATTCCAGCTTAGTTTAATTTGAGAGAAGTCTAGTTTGTGTGCTCTGAGCTTGCTCTGTGCAGCAAGAGGTGACAGTAGGGACATTAATTCCAAAGAACTGTTTTGACCCCAGCTAGAAAAAGACAAAACATACTTAATTTCAGTGTAAAATTTTTCTTTTATTATTATTGTATTCCCAGCAAAATGTTAGAGCACCTTCAGGTATTTACTCTTTGCTGTCTGTAATACAAAAAGAGATAGCAAAACATGCACAATGGTATCAATTAATGAACTGTTGTTTATAATAACCTTGCGAATCCAGGGTAGATGGTACCACAGAATGGTTATTTCTTCTGTCTATGATTCATAACTTCATGGTACTCATCCGTCTTAGTTTTTGTTACTTTTCAGACTGAGAAGCCAGCAATATTCGAATGCATTACTTTCATTAGGAATATGTCATTTATTATGAAATCAGTCTGTTAGAAGCAAACATGCTAAACCTTGAATGTTTTTCTATGGCAAGAGCCAGATCTCTATGAAGCATGCATAGGTGGTTGATTTGCTTTTAAGTTTTAAAAGCTGCCCTGAAAACCTTCAATATTTGGCAAGATCTTCCACCATTTAATAATTTTCAAGATATGTTTATTAAAACATGTTTTCACCTGTTTTGTTAATTCTTTTATTTTTTTAATGAGCATACTACATCTTTGTAGAGACACAGCTTGTATAATTATTTTTGAATTCAATTTCTAAAATAATCAGGAACTAAAAATTAAAATTTTAAAATGTGTCAACTAACTGCATCTAAGTACAGATTTTAGCACATGATTAGTAGTCAATGACCACCAGTTTCACAGAGGGGATGTGTTTCCAAAGCAGCGAGTTGTAGATCCCAAGTGAAGTGAATTTTATTTAACTAAGAATTGGCATAAACATGCTTTGTAGTCCTATATTTTTTTTTTATCTTCAACATTAAAAACTCCTCATGTTTAACAAATTTGTTTCCACCTATGTAATGTAATAATCTTACTTAACTTTTGATTTTATAGAAGGAACACACAGATACTAATTCATATCTGATTTAAATGAACATGTTCACGCTTGCTGAGGTATTCAGCTAGATTTCAGTCTTTCCAGATGAGTTATCTGAGTGAAAATACTTTTCCGAAAAATGTTGATGTGGGAGGTTTTCCCCTTAGCAACTTTACATGTAAATTAGATACATGTGCATCTGATAAATAAATAAATAAAAAGAGCAAGAATTAACTTTATAAATGATTTTGAATACAAAAATCTCAAGTAATTACTTTTAAGTATGAATTTATACTATCTGGTAAAAGCTACTGACAGGAAAAATATATATGCTCTTCATTAGTTTGCAGTGGAGCAAAAATATAACTGCAAGAAATGTACAATTTCATCATGTTTTCATACTTATGACCTGTAAAATATCACTATTTGTAAATGTTATCATTAATATTACGAATCCTGCAGACTTCATTTGAACAAATCTTGTACGTTATCCGCATTTTCACATCTTTTATTTTCAATTTTATTTAAGTTCTTAACTCAGATGTGTCCTTCTGATTTGACTCATGCATTAAATTTACCTTCAATGAAAAAAGAAAAAGTAGGGAATAAGATCAAACTCAGGCTGTCATGCCCTGTGCTAGCATTAGCTTTATCTAAGCTATGTGAGAAATTGTTTATAGATCCTTAACATGCGACTGCCTTTTAATCAAAGGGGTTACATATTCATTCCACTATTACTGTATTAAGTAAGGTTTATACTCTCATCTTTATAATCAATAGTGCAGGAGATATAGGTGATTTTCTATCTTTTTTTTTTTTTTTTTTTTTCAGGCAGAAGAGGAAATATATACAATAAAAAGGGAGAGGACATAATTTCTTAATTTTTGTTTAGACTAAATACAGTTAAAACTACTTGTAAGATTAAAATTGTTGTTTCCTAATTGGATCTGGCCTCAGGTGCTCTTAAAAAGTATCTTAAAATGAGCCACAGAGACATCTAAATTTGACATTTACCAGTGGATAATCAAATAGAGTTTGTTTTAAATATGTCTGTGTAACTTGTAGTTATTTGTTTTTAAGTTACTGTATAGTGCTTTGAAACTGTGTCAGGTGAGTTTGGTGGTGAGGAGGAAGAAGTCTGATTTATACATTTCTCATTCAAAAATTGAGATCCTCCCCGTCCACCAGCATGGAATACTAGACTAGACTAGACTAGAATAGTTCAGTTGGCAGGGACCTGCAAAGATCATCGAGTCCAACTGCCTGACCACTTCAGGGCTAAACAAAAGTTAAAGCATATTATTAAGGGCATTATGCCTCTTGAACACTGACAGGCTTGAGTCATCAACCACCTCTCCAGGAAGCCTGTTCCAGTGCCTGACCACCCTCACGGTAAAGAATTTTTTCCTAATATCCAATGTGAACCTCCCCTGGCGCAGCTCTGTGCCGTTCCCGCGCATCCTATCACCGGTGACCAGGGAGCTGAGACCGGCACCTCATTCTCTGCTTCCCCTTCTCAGGACGCTGTAGAGAGCAATGAGGCTGCCCCTCGGCCTCCTTTTCTCCAGACTAGACAACCCAAGTGTCCTCAGCCTCTCATAGGACATGCCTTCCAGCCCTTTTACCAGCTTTGTTGCCCTCCTCTGGATGCTTTCAAGCACCTTAACATCCTTTTTATATTGTGGAGACCAGAAATGCACACAATATTTAAAGTGAGGCCGCACCAACATTAACTACAGCAGGAGAATCCTATCTTTTGACTAGATACTTGTTATCTATATAGCAAGCATTTTGAAAGATCTGGAACAAGAAGAAATAGAAAATGCTTTTCATGCCTGCTCTATGGACCCAAGTTCTACAGGGATATTGCAATACTGTAAAGCTTGCAAATACACAGTCTTGACTTCTGGAGTTGATTTATGTTGGTATGTGTTGTCTGTGAATGTTCAAGAGCTAATTCATGAGCAGATGTTGATACTCACAGAAGACTGCAAAACAAAAAAGGAAATTATTCCTTAGTCTTCACTTCTTTAGAAAAAACAGCCCTATTTTCTTCATTCTTGTGTCAGCCTAAATATTTCCTAGTACTGATCACTCCCCTTGCTTTCCTTTGGACTCCCTCCTCTTGATCCACAACACTTGCTTAAGTCTTTCTTGACTACTTTCTC
The DNA here is from genome assembly GCA_013399115.1 of Anseranas semipalmata. Classification (NCBI taxonomy): domain Eukaryota; kingdom Metazoa; phylum Chordata; class Aves; order Anseriformes; family Anseranatidae; genus Anseranas; species Anseranas semipalmata. Next base: position 25,259 of record VXAA01004601.1, on the reverse strand, counting down.
AGTAATGTTATTTTTGCATCCCACTAAAGCTTTTTTACTTTTTTTTTTTTTTTTGGTTACAAAATGTCATTTTCAGTTTTTCACTCTTAGATCCTCAGTGCTTAGCTGCTACTTTAGCAGTCAACCCTTCTCCTGTGTTTCTTCCATTCACCCTATTTGCTGCCCCAGACCCATATCCAGACTCAGCAGTAGAGTTTTCAGTCCAATTTTTACCAGTCTTCCATTTTATACAAATAGCGTGATGAATTATGGCTGACCCAAATGTTTCTGCAGGCATGATTTAGTGGGGCCAGAATGGTCTGTAGATCTATGAAGGTTAACTGATGTTAGGTGATGCACAGATCATTTTTTCTTGCCAAATCTGGGGCTTAAGACACTACTTAAGTTGGTCAGCATAACTGAATGGAAGATAACTGTTCCACGTAGAGGAAGCGACGGATTGGAGATGAGTGGCTGATGGAAAGTCCAGACTGAGCCTGTGGGCTATTTGGAACTTAGGAGATATGGGTTCTTAAAGTCACTTTCCACCTTTCTTTGGAGTGTGCTATTAAACCACACAGCTGCTCCAATTATATGTCTTAAACAAATACCTGAAGTGCTTCCTCTTGTGTGTTGAAGACCACATAAATCTCTCACTGCTTGGATTTCTGGTGGGAAATTCTCCTAGAGATTCTCCTAGATTCCACTTATTTAATACTAACCCCAGTCTTTCAATTGAAGGTTTGTAGGTATTACTTTTGGAGTTTCCTTCACTTGTTTTTTGGTTGTTTGTTTGTTTTGTTTTTGTTTGTTTGTTTGTTTTTTCTTTTTTGTTTTTTTTTGGAAGCCAGTGTGCAGGGCTGTGACTAATGCTATGTTGCAAGATCATCAGCAAGAAAGATCTGCATGATGCCTGGCTAATTCATGCATATGCTCACCAAGACAAATAGAGAAACCAGAGATAGGCAGGAGAGAATCTGGTAAAAAAAAAAAAAAAGATGAAAAGAAAGAATAAAGACATTGCAGAAGGGCTATTGTTTATATCTCTTAAAATTAAGTAGGTGAGAGCTAAGAGGTGGAAGATGAGAATACTAGTGTACTGAATGGAGAGCAGATTCAAATGCTGCAGGAACAATAGAACATGCTGTGAGTATGCAGAGGCAATCTTGTTTGGTAAGGAGCACATGAGACAGAACACATGAAACAGAAGAAATGAGAAAACCTCTGGGTCATGGAACTTGTACTGAAGCAGTTTGTGACAAAGAGAAAGAAAACAATAATGGATGTTTGGGCAAGCCAGATGCCAGGTCTCTTTGTATGAATACCAAAGTGGGAAAGAGCAACAGTACTCAGACAAAAGCAATTCTCCTGTTTAAACAGAAATAAGTCTGGGAGGGGCAATACTGTTCTTCACTCAGATATTCCCCATCCTGAATTTGTTCATTTTATTGTTCTAAGTACAGAGTTTTGCCCTTATTAGTTTACATGTGTTGCATTTTTTTTCTCCAATTTGATAGGACCATTTCAAATTCTAATCTTGTCCTCCAATGTCTTTGCATCTGTTCCAGTTTGGTGTCATCTGTAGATTTAATGGGCTTACTCTCTGTGCTATCATCCAACATTGTAATGACAATATTGAATCATATTAAATTAAAGACAGGCTCCTGAAGAGCACAATTTGATAATTCTCTCCAATTTGACAGTGAGCCACCGACAATTATTCTCTGAGCGGTTTTCCAACCAGTTACACTCACCAAACAGTAGTATCATCTAGTTTATCTTTCCATGGCTTACTTATGAAAATGTCATGTGCAACAATGTCAAAAGCTTTACCAGAGTCAGCATGTGTGACGTGCTTTCCCTCATTCACAAGTCCTGTTAACTATTCATACAAAGAAATTATATTAGTTTGACGTGATTTGTTCTTAATGGATCAGTCTTGGCTGCTTTTCTTCTTATTATTATTTTAAGGCACTTAGAAGTGTTTGATTATTTGTTGTTGCTGTTTTCCAGAAATCCGAATTTTACATCACATTTGTTTACTTAATTTTGACAAGTATGCCGGCAAAGCTTATGTTAATATAGCTGAGGATAAGGCTTGTCCTTCTCTAGTGCTACTCAAAATAGAAATAAGGTCTGCATCCAGAAGAGGTTTCGGGATAGGTCTCTCATGCGTACACCTTTGTACTCATATATCCATCCAATGCATTTTCAAGTAATTTCATACATCCTACTAGTTTCTTTCCTCTTATGTCTTTCTGAAAGTTCAAGGTTATCAGAATGTCAATATATTTCTCTGTCCACCTTGCAAAACTTCTTGGATGCTTTTGATGATTTTCACACCCTTTATTTTCACAGATAATACCATTATCAGAAAAAAATGGTAATGTCTGTCTTTGCTTTCTATTTTTTTTATATATCTTTTTAATTTTTTTTTTCTTCTTCAGAAAACAGATGCTTTGGACAAGTTGGTGCATTACAGTTCAAACATTTCTTTTATTTGCTTTATGTGGGGACAAGCTGGACAAATTCTGTCCTTTAGAGGACAGAATCAATACTACCACTAGAGCAAAATGTGTAAATTGCACACTCCTTTCCTCTCAGCTTGTGTGATGTTCAAATCCATTATCTGTACTGGGTTTTCAACAGCTCCATTAAGGGATCCCATTAAAGAGCAAAAGAGTAGTTATGGCTATGTTTTAGGGTTTTTTTTCTTTTTTTTTCTTTTTCTTTTTTTTTTTTTTT
>VXAA01004601.1:734-18600 GCA_013399115.1 Anseranas semipalmata | reverse complement strand
TATATATAATTTCTCACATGTAATTTTTAGTCAGGAGTTTAGAAAAAAGAAAATTAGCAGCCTTCAATAGCTTACAAACTTTTTATAACTGACCTGTTTGTCTATTTGTTATCGTATTTCCAGTGTTTCTGTAACTTTAGTACCAAAGCTGTAAACAGTGATTTTATATGCAGGTTTTATCCATAATGTGTCGTGCTTTCTTTCCATTATAGAAGAACTCTCAGAAAATGATATTTCTATGCTAACCAGAAGGTGTATGCTGGGCACAGGCAGCTTAAGTCGTCTGAATTACTGTAGCTTTCACTTTGTGCTTGACTTCATTGAATACAGGATCAAATTTTAAGAGGACTCTAAATCTGTTGTATTCCTTCACCTCTAACTGTGCTATATATAGTACTTTTCCTGTGGGCATTCATCACCGTTGCAGTACACAGAAGCAAAAAGAACTTTAGTTGCAGCATGTCAGACATTAAAATATTTGCACAAGTGGTAACATCTTAGGGAGCAAGAAAAAATAAAGTAAATGTTATATTATGTACTGATGCACTGATATCACAGGAGGGTACAATGAAAAATTATCCAAAAAGTTAAAGTGAGTCTTTTAATCTGCCTTTTGACAGAGCACTATTTGCACAGTTCTCTGAATCATGTAACTCTCTAACTGCAAATGTATTCATTTCTGAAGGCAAACACTTACAATTCAACTTCCAGGGAAGAAAAAGGGAGAACAAAATGTAGAGGATGCTCTTAATCTTTAGCTAGAAGTGGAGAGGAGCAATCATTTTAATATCAGTATTTCTATATTCTGGATGGGAGACAATCACCCAATATACCTGAATTCCTCATCTTCAAGTAGGAGATCCCTTAGTGAGCCTGTTAGTTTGAATCTGCAAATCACTTTTGAGGAAACTGTCCCAGTTCTCCCTAATTAACATGTGCTGATTCAGATCACACAGAGGCCTTGGAGTATACAAACTCTTTTGCTTTCTAATGAAACAAAACAGGACAATTTACCCTGTGAACACCCCAAATCCACTCCAGCTGCTGGTGGAGGTTCAGTCCATAGGAACAAACTAGAGCTGATGCACAAGGAACTCCCCACCACCATCTGCATGTGGTGTGGATGCTGGCTCTTCATGAGTGGTTGTTCAGCGCTACAGATCTGATCCTGTTATGTTGCACTACTTCCCGATCACGTAGACGTTGTCACCCCATCCCCCTTATACAAGATCCACCTACGGTCCTAGGCAACAAAGTGACACTCATGTCCTTCCACCATGTCTTCCACCACTTGTCTTCCACCATTTCTGTGTGAAAAGATACCTTCTACATGGGACATTCTCTCTATTCAGTTTCTGGTCTCTTAGTGAAACCGTTTGACAGATATTTACTTCTCCTGTTATTTTTACTTTTAAAAAATACATAACCTTTGTATTAATATCAGTCATGCAAACTGTAAACATAAAAAAAAAAAAAGATTACTTGGAATGGAAGAAGAAGTCCTGCACTCAGTCTAGTTTTAGTAGTTCCTCCTTATTTTTCCCCTCATTTGGGAAAAGTGAAGTGGAAGAGAGAAAAACAAAACAAAACAAAAAACTGTGGATTAGGAAAGATACACTCAATCTTTAAGTATGTTTAGATCCCTTTTATACCATGAAAATAAAAAGAAATATTGAAAATAAAAAGGAAGGTTATTAAAACACATTATTTTTTTCTTTTAAAGTTTACCTAAAACTAAGAAAGACACATTAATGTTGGGATAAACACCAGAGAATTTTTAAGCAAGCCATTTCAAACTAATCAACCTTTGGGTCTTTTTGAAAATACATATATATATATTTAATTTTTAAGCTAAATTTAAACAAAAATAGTATGTTCTCTTCATATGCCCAATAAACCCATTATGCGATGAACAAAATGAAGTTGAAAGAAATGTGAACTATTTTTTCTTTTTTCACTCTCTTTTTTTTTTTTTTTTTTTTTTTTTTTTTTCTGTTTAGAAAAACAGTACGTGCTTTCAGGTAATCCCAATTAATTGGCTCATTTTTCTACCTGCTTTCAGTAGATCAATTATCAGTGATTCAGGTTATCAATGCATAATTTGGATAAGATATACATGGATTCAAGTCATCAGTTAACATATTCGCAGATGGGTTTTGGCACCTATAAACTTTCCCATCAGAAAACAAAAGGAAATGTTCTGTTATGTACTCCAGCTGTTGCCTAATAGTTTGAAAGATCAACAAGTTTGCACAAATACAAATACAGAGCTTGTAAATGCTTCTGCAGACTCTGTTGAAAGTCAAAGCCCTTTGTTTGGCCTTGAATTGAAGCCAAACCCACAAGCTCTTCATACACTTCAAATTCTGTTGTTATTCTAGAAAGGAAAAAAAAAAAAAAAAAAAAAAAAAAATATATATGATTAAAAAAAAGAAGCATTTGAGCTGTAAATGTAATCAATAGTTTAGTCTGTCACTGGGGAGAACTGGAGTGATTTTTCTGCTATGTCCTTGAACTGGAATGCTATGTCATCAGGTGCATCTGTTACTCTTCATTGGATAGTCATTTGGCTTAAGCTCAAATTGGCAAACTTCTGAATTGATTCAGGACACCTTTTAAGTCTTGTAGCACCCATGTCTTGTTTCACAAATCCCCAGAATTGAAGAAAAGGCTTTCTTGTTTTTGTTACCTTTACGTTTTGAATGAATTTTATGTTTTACCTCTGTTTCCTTGACTAAGTTTATGTTTGATCATTAGCTTTTTGAGTGGCTTCTTTTTGATAATATCTGAAAATAAAATAAAATAAAATAAAATAAAATAAAATAAAATAAAATAAAATAAAATAAAATAAAATAAAATAAAATACATTTTTGGTGGTCATATTCCTGCTCCCTAGGAAAGCTGAAATACTTAGCATTTCTGTGATTTTGCTTTATATTGACTTTTCATGATAATTTCTTCAAATATGTGATACCCCCTTCTAAAATATATTTTTTTTCCTTTTATGCCCTGAAAAAATGAGAGATGCCTGAGTTCTGCCACGTTTAATGTACAAAGCAGTTTAAAACCCCAAAAGCTTTCAACTAAGTTATGATGAACAATGTTCTTATTTTAAAAACTTTCAGAAAGAAAATTACCTTCTCAGCCTCCCATCTCATTCACTTTTTCATAGAATCATAGAATCATAGAATGGTTTGGGTTGGAAGGGACTTTAAAGATCATCTGGTTCCAACCCCCCTGCCATGGGCAGAGACACCTTCCACTAGACCCAGTTGCCCAAAGCCCCATCCAACCTGGCCTTGAACACCTCCAGGGAAGGGGCATCCACAACTTTTCTGGGCAACCTGTTCCAGTGCCTCACCACCCTCATTGTAAAGAATTTCTTCCTCATATCTGGTCTAAATCTCCCCTCTTTTAGTTTGAAACCTTTACCCCTTGTCCTATCACTATACTGACAAAGAGTCCCTCTCCAGCTTTCTTGTAGGCCCCCTTTAGGTGCTGGAATGCCACTATAAGGTCTCCCCAGAGCCTTCTCTTCTCCAGGCTGAACAACCCCAACACCCTCAGACTGTCTTCATAGGAGAGGTGCTCGAGCCCTCTGATCATCCTTGTGGCCCTCCTCTGGACTCATTCTAATAGGTCTATGTCCTTCATATGTTGGGGGCCTCAGAGCTGAATGCAGTACTCCAGGTGGAGTCTCATGAGAGCAGAGTAGAGGGGGAGAATCCCCACCCCCGACCTGCTGGCCTTGCTTCTTTTGATGCAGCCCAGGATACGGTTGGTTTTCTGGGCTGCAAGCACAAATTGCTGGCTCATGTTGAGCTTCTCATCAACCAACACACCCAGGTCCTTCTCCTCAGGGCTGCTCTCAATCCACACAGACTCTGCCCAGCCTGTATTTGTGCTTGGGATTGCCCCAGCCCAGGTACAGGACCTTGCCCTTGGCCTTGTTGAACTTCATGAGGTTCTCACAGGCCAACCTCTCAAGTCTGTCCAGATCGCTCTGGATGGCATCCTTTCTCTCCAGTGTGTTGACCACACCACACAGCTTTGTGTCTTCAACAAACTTGCTGAGGGTGCACTCAATCCCACTGTCCATGTCGCCGACAAAGATGTTAAACAGCGCCGGGCCCAGTACTGACCCCTGAGGAAAACCACTCATCACTGATCTCCACTTGAACATTGTGCCATTGACCACAACTCTTTGAGTGCGACCATCCAGCCAATTCCTCACCCACTGAGTGGTCCATCCATCAAATCCATGTCTGTCCAATTTTTAATAACAGGAAGGTTTGGGATTTTGTTTTTCCAGAACATTATCATCCATTCCTTGTGCTAACCATTCCTCTCCATTAATCTAGTATACCGTGAACACCATAGCATGCTAGGAGAGCTATCCAAAGAAGAAGCGACATATTGGAGGCATGAGCACTCTTGACACCACTAGACTTGAGGATATCAGATGGAAACCAGGTGGTTTTCCCTTTGAAAATGAGGGCTCTTGAGAAAACCTGTAAAAGAAACAGCAGCAGACAGGGAGAAAAGAGCCAATATGAAAACCATAGAAGAGATTAAAAACAGTAACAAATGACAGTATATTTCCTGCCCTTTGCACTGCTGTTGTCTCAGAAAGACGAATGGATGAACAAATAAATACATCCCAGTCTTTGCCTGTTCTCTGTATTCTGACATCAGCTTTCCAGGTGCAACAACAAAAGAGGCAAAATGGTCAGTTCCCCCTTCAGACTCCCAAGGGATATTGTTTCGGCAGTATTTGCAAGCAAAGAGCTATGATCTCTTTATATTTTCATGAAAGAGCCTGTGACCAGACAAAATCTGCAGAATCAGGTTGCAGATTACACTCCACTGTATAAAATAACTCTAAAAAGTTATTTTATAATCTTTTCTAAACTATTAGATTTACTAATCTGTCTAATCTAAATAAAAAAAAAAATGAAGTTCAGAAAAGCAACATTCTTAAAGTGGGAATCTTCAGCACTCAGAGTCATTAGGCTCCTCCTTTGGCTGTGGCTAGCTATGGAGGTAATGGTTTCAGAGGTATTTGCAATAGCATGGACCCTCATCTCAAATAAATAAATAAATAAATAAATAAAGAATATAACAAACAATTTTACTGTGTGCTTTAAATAAATTTCATGTTAACACAAGCTTCTATGTCAGCTACCTTTCATTATCTTAATAGCATTGCTTAAAAAATAAAGGTACAAATTTACAGATGAAGCACAATTTGTAATAGTATGTTCTGCTAGGGTAGTCAAAAATCCATGAAGCTGAAACATTTGAGAATGCCATGTAACAATTTTGAGAAAGGTGGAAAAATACCATTGTCTGGAACAGTTAATAAGCTTCATTCTGCACAGATTGAATAATCAAAATTATCTTTTGGGAAGGGAACAATATATACATATTTTTTCTATAAGGTTTTGCTACTAGAGTGTTTTTATAAATTGTTTTAAACTTAGGGACTTCTAAAGGAGCAATGGACCCCCTTTTGGCTTCATTTGTAGCTGTGTCCATTAAAATGTCTGGAGAGATCTAGTCATGTACATTTATAAAACTTATAGACTAAAATATCTATAATTGTGGAGGGAAATAGCTATTATTAGGTGTTTGTTTTTTTATTATTTCAAAAATTCAGAACTGATACTAGGCTCTTGATCAAAAGTAGCCAGGGGTGTCTCTTCTCCAGTATATGTTGAACACAAACTTCAAAAGAGCACTCTCCAGTAATCCAGAAATTTGGACTGTTATTCAAGACAGGATTACTGTAACTTTAGCACAAATCTAATTAATTAGAGTATAGAAATCAAATTAAAGTAATGTGCATTTTTTTCTTTGCTGTTATACATTCCATTAGAATTTATAAATGTATGTCAACTTTTTTCTTGTCAAATAGCAGTGGGAAGATTTGGAAATGGTTATATGTACTTTAATCTTTATGTGACCCCAAGTAGTGAAGTTTCAGTGTCCCAGTCTATGCTGTCTTCAAGACAGTAATCCTACCTGTGTCTTCATGTGGAGGTGATCCATGTACTAAGATCAGTGATAACTCAGTGACCTAGGTCACTGATTTCTCCTGAAATAAAACTATGGCTACCAGTAAAGGAAATCTATCCCCCTCTTTTTGTTTAGTAGTTCCATTGGTAATAAAAATTGTACAACGATTAAAAGCAATGATTGTATCTGCTGTGCTCTGCATGGGTACCTCTTCATGCATTAGTAATACAGGTATTCAATAAAACCCTTATCTGCTTTCAGCTGACAATTGTTTAACTTTTCTTTACACAGAGGCTCATGTTCTTTTTGCAGTATGACAAAGCTTAATGGAGATGTTGTGAAATGCTTTCATTGAAGATCTTCTTTAATTATAGATGTCCTGCTTGACAAGTTCTTCTTTAGCATATGTTTCTTCACTCCAAGAACATCAGTTTAAGTCAGTGATCAAAGTGTAGTTGAGAGAAACTCAGTATATTAATAAATCCAACCTTGCTCTGCATGAACCCCCATGCACCATCTGAAATTCAGCCCCTGCTTACCTGAATCAATCAGTATATTTAAAGGTGACATTCATACCAGGCACAGCCTGTTGGATCACCATAGAAATCAAAACTAACTTCAAATCACTTTCTTGCTCTTTACTACACACTACAAGAATAGCTTGACTACTCTTTCAGTCTTTCTCTTGTGGCTATTCCCATTTCTGCAGTTTACACTGTGTTTTCACTGGGGAAAAGAAAATAAACATTTTGTAATTGATTGCTTCAATTGAAATTTCAAAATTTCAATTAAAATATTTTGTAATATATCTCCATGTATTTGGCTCCTTGCAACCCTCTTTTCTTTCAGAGATTCAGAACGTGTTTAAAAAACAGTTCAGGTCAAATCTGGAAATCTTTTCTGCATTTTTCACACAGATATATTTAAATGAATTTAAAGACAGTAGAGCTGTTTCTACTGCTTAGGAAGTTAAATCTCTAGTGTAGATACACTGAAAAAGTATTTCAACAATGATTATTCCAAGTAAAAAATATTTATTCATTCACCATATCAGACTCAACTAGGTTAAGTGTGACTTACACGAACTGCACAAATCTGCATTTGTGCCCTACACCAGTATAACATAGGTGATTTATGTGAAAATACAGCAATGCTGTCTTAATGAGCATTCGTATGACCTGGGTGAGAAAAGAGTTCTCAGAGGCTATAAAATTGCCTCTGCCTGTTTGTATCAGTGAAGTATCAATTCTGAAATGAAAAGAAGCATCCTCTTAATATGGGTATCCTTTATGACTATTTAATATGTTAGAAAGGCTGTGCAGGAAATGATATGAACTAAGTACAGATGGAAAATACATGCTCGCTCACTCTATCACATATCATGGCTGAACTTACATGTGGTTAGAAACTGATTTAGTTTTAGGAATTGTTTAGGGTTTTGTTTCCATTACTTTGCAGCATGTAGTGCTGACAGTAAACTTTGCAGAATGTCATAGAAGGTCATTGCTGGAGTTAGTCTTCAGCCTTAACTGTATCTTAACTATCATGTAGAGGTTACAGAAACATGTAAATACAATTTTTAATGACAATATAATTTTATTAGCTCTTCTATATATTAGGAGTCAAATGTGTTACCTACAGATACTTAGCACCTTAGAAGTTATACATGTTGAAGCCACTAAGTATATTGTTTTGAAAGTTCTCATATACTTCTCCAAGAGTCTGAAGTCCTCACATCTGTGCAGCTAAAGACTTACCTTTTGAAACCACAACTCAGACTATGCCAAATCTTTGAATAAGAGATAGAATTGTCTTTATTCTGCATCTACAGGATGATACATTCTGTTCTGTCAGCTAGACTAAACTTTCAAAGTAAATTTATTTTTATTTAATTTAAATGCTTAATTATCAACACATTTTAATTATAAGTGCTTGTCAACAAAGCACTTGAATAATAAAAGTTGCAAAGCAGTTACAAAAAAAGATTGTTTCTCAATTACCTAGTTAAATTCTGACAAGAAGTATTGTGAAGTCACAGCCATGAAAAGACCTCATATCCATTGATCATATTTTCATAGCTTAATCACAAATTTATGTTAAAATAAAATATCAGGAAGTTTAATATAATTGTAGAAAAGTTTAAATGAATGAACTTAACTAGTCAAAGGTTTTTTATTCTTTCAAACAGCAGAGTATATCCTTAGATAGTATAAATTGGTACTGCTCAACTGACGTCGGCAGAGAGATACAGATTACAAAAAAAAGATGCTGTGGCCTAACATTTAAAAGACAAGATATATTCAACAAAGTCTTGATATATTTTAACACATATCTATTTTAACTTTAGCAGGATGTATTCATTATTGTCATTAAGAAATGGCTTGAAAGACAGCTTTACTGTCCAATGGAAATTCCAGGAACTGAATACTTTTAATAATGTTTCTCACAAAATGAAATAGAGAACTGAAAAAAAATCAAGCCTTTTGACAGATTAAAAGGCTGTGAGAAAATTCAAATTTGAAATGCTGAGATGTTTATTTTTTTATATATGTATNAAAAAACAGACATAATATCCACAGGAACAAGTATATGTGGTCAAGGACAACTGTTCAATTTTGGGTGGGAATATGGAAAAAGTGGAGGAGATCCAAAGGGCAACTCTTACAAGGTCTTAAACAGACTTTAACACTCATGGAGGTTTTTGTTTTGCTTTGTATTTTAAACTCAGGTTATTCCCCCTTGCTAACTGAAAGACAGTTTGTAAACTTAAGCTTGGGCCTTAGGCGTTAAGAATTTTATTATTTCTTTGCTTATTCCTTCCCTTTTACACACATCTGATATTTGGCACCTTTACTTTTTGTTCCTCCTAGCCAACAACTTCAGGAAAGGAGTTATCCAACTTCTGTTAAACCCTTGTAAGAAGAGGTGAAGATGTAAGCAAGGACAGAACTGTCATCGTAATGACATTATCTCCAGAAGTGAAATCATACCAAACCTAAGTGGAATGTCTAAAACTCATACCTGTATGTTTTCTTTAGGTGGCCTTTAAGTTGAATTATCGACAGTGAAAGCCACTTCTAACTTTCATAACGCTACAGTTAGGCTTATGAACACCTATTCTGATTAATATGAATCATTAGATAACGCTGGGAAAAAAATAAATAAATAATCATTTTTTCTTTCTTTTGAGACAAAATGCCATGCATTAAGTTTTTTGCATTAACTTTCTGCAGTGGAGGCAGGGACATGTGGCCTGGGAATAGTACAGGGATACTGTCCAGATGTCCAGGGATGGGATTAGGAAAGCCAAGGCACAGATGGAACTGAGCTAGGCAAAGGATGCAAAAAATAACAAGAAGGGATTCTATAGGTACCTTGGCCAGAAAAGAAAGGCCAAGGAGAGTGTACCCACTCTGACAGACGAGAAGGGAGAACTGGTAACATGTTCTCCTCCCAGCCATGGAGAAGGCTGAGGTACTCAGCAACTTCTTTGCCTGTCTTCACTGGCAGTCAGACTTCCCACATCTCTCATTTCCCTGAACCTGTAGATGAGGACTGGGGGAGCAAAGTCCCTCCCACTGTAAGCAAAGAGCAGATTCAAGACCAGCTGATGAAACTGAACAGGTACAAGTCTATGGGGCCCGATGACATGCATCCCAGGGTCCTGAGGGAACTGGCTGATGTAGTTGCCAAGCCACTCTCCATCATATTTGAAAAGTCCTGGCAGTCAGGTGAAGTCCCCAGTGACTGGAAAAAGGGAAACTTCACTCCCACTTTTAAAAAGTGTAGAAAGGAGTGCCTGGGGAACTATAGACCAGTGAGCCTCACCTCTGTGCCTGGAAAGATCATGGAACAGATCCTGCTGTAAGCGATGTCAAGGCACATGCATGACAAGGAGGTGATACAAGACAGCCAGCATGGCTTCACCAAGGGCAAATCATGCCTGACCAATCTGGTGGCCTTCTATGATGGAGTGACTGCATCAGTTGACAAGGGAAGACCGACCGATGTCATCTACCTGGACTTCTGCAAGGCCTTTGACATGATCCCACATGACATCCTGATCTCCAAATTGGAGACAGATAGATTTGAAGGGTGGACTATTCAGTGGATAAGGAATTGGCTTGAACACCACACCTAGAGGGTGGTAGTCAATGGCTCTATGTCCAGAAGGAGGTCGTTGATGAGTGGTGTCCCTCAGGGGTCTGTCCTGGGACCGGTACTGTTTAATATCTTTATCAATGACACAGACAGTAGGATTGAGTGCACCCTCAGCATATTTGCAGATGACACCAAGCTGAGTGGTGCAGTTGATACAACAGAAAGAACGGATGCCATCCAAAGGGACCTCAACAAGCTTGAGAATTGGGCCCACATGAACCTCATGAGGTTCAACAAGTCCAAGTGCAGGGAGCTGCACCTGGACTTGGGGCAATCCCAGGCATGAGTACAGACTGGGTGGTGAACTCATTGAGATCAGCCCTGCGGAGAAGGACCTGGGGGTTCTGGTGGATGAAAAGCTCGACATGAGCCAGCAGCGTGTGCTTGCAGCCCAGAAGGCCAAATGTGTCCTGGGCTGCATCAAAAGAGGCGTGACCAGCAGGTCGAGGGAGGTGAATGTTCCCACCTGCTCTGCTCTTGTGAGGCCCCACTTGGAGTCCTGCATCCAGATCGGGGGCCCCCAGCACAAGAAGGATGCAGATCTGTTAGAGGGGGTCCAGCGGAGGGCTACGAAGTTGATCAGAGGGCTAGAGAACCTCTCCTATGAAGAAAGGCTGAGAGAGCTGGGGATGTTCAGCCTGGAGAAGAGAAGGCTCTGGGGAGCTCATTGCAGCTTTTCAATACTTAAAGGGGGCTTATAAAAAAGTTGGAGAGCAACTTTTTGCTCAGGCAGACAATGACAGGACAAGGGGTAATGGTTTCAAACTAAAAGAGGGGAGATTTAGATTAGATGTTAGGAGGAAATTCTTTACTCTGAGGGTGGTGAGGCACTGGAACAGGTTGCCCAGAGAAGTTGTGGATGCCCCATCCCTGGAGGTGTTCAAGGCCAGGTTGGATGGGGTCCTGGCCAACCTGATCTAGTGGGTGGCATCCCTGCCCATGGCAGGGGGGTTGGAACTCTATAACTTTTATAAATATTTAAATATCTATATAGAAGTCTATCTTTTTTACTCTTCATGTGATCCCAGTTTGATAGCTGTGTTTTTCACTTATGTGTGCACCATGCCAATATGTAGGCATCCTCAGTTTTACATCAATGTAGATCCAGTGAGCATAGAAGAGAAAAAAAACAAATTTTGGCTCCAAAGAAGTGAAAGGAATTTCATTTCTTCATATGTTCACTCCAAAATGTATATCTTTGAAATTCATTCAGTGTACTGCACTAAGAAGTAAGATTTTCTTTCTCTGTCCTCTGTACTTCTATTGTTTTGTTGTAGACAGCAGCATCCTGATATGCCCTGACAGTCTTCAACACAAAGTCCAAACATCTGAAAGAGTAAGTACTTTATATTGTACGTTTTTGTTGTTTGCATTTTTCATATTTCTCATGTCTGATATTTATATTAATACTAATGTGTTACCTTCAAAGGAAAAAAATGTTATTTTAATAATATTTAATATGGATAATAAGCTTGCTTAGCACCAAATTAGGAAATTTGGTGAATGATTTGTTTGCATATGTTGATTACAAATTTAAATATTTTTCCTTGCAGCTCAAATACTTTATTAAAGCTGCACTACATTTTTCCAAGTTTTATTTTATTTTGTTTGATGAGCAATTATTACTTCTTATGCACTTGCAAAATGTTGTCATTAAATTCATGAGTAAAATATTATATCTGCTTTGATGTAGCATTTGACTCCTCGGATGAAAAATCACTGTCTAAGTGTGTTAAACTATATGCACTTAATGCGAGAGAAAGATGTAAATATGGACAAGAAAGAAGGATTGGCTGTCTAAAATGGAATAAAAACATGCTCACTTATTTTACATGTAAAAGTATTAGCACAGATTAGTATTTAAATAGTTTGGGTCTGACTTACAGGGAACTGTGTGCAAGAAAGCTTTAATGGTTTAATGATACATCTTTATGCAAGCAGAAGGAAGAACGACTTTTAAAGGTGCTTATTCCATGAACAACTTTTTTTCCTTGACAACTGCGTTCTGTGCACGCATGACAAACTCCAGTCACATATTCATGATAAATTGTTTATACACATGAAAACCTAAAGCCTTTTGAAAATTAGGTCAGTGCGAACAAACAAATGCTGGCACAGAGAGTGAATGCTCTTATATATTTATCTGAAGAAGAATGTCTTAATATTGGAAAGCCTGCAAATGTCTTCAGTTCTGTCTTTGTTTCTATTCTTACTCTTTTTTAGTTTTAAGAAGATGACTAACAGCTTTTTTGTTTTCCACAGAAGACATTAATAAAGACAGGGTTCTTTTAAATCTGAAAATCAAGGTCTCCTATGGACAGTCTGTTTCCTTTTACACTCTCCATCTGCCTCTGTTTCTTCTTACCTTCCCTTCCTTCACAATTGTGAAAAGTCTCCAAGAGAATGCTTTAAGCATTTTTTTTTTTTTCTGGATACAACCAATATTATTCAAAGAGTTGATTCCTCATGTCTTTTGAATTTTCTTACACCATTCTCCATCTCTATTTTGTTTCCTTCAGCTAAGAGAGGAATACCTTTCCCTTTGTGTCCACTTGACTCATTGCAGAGCAGTAGCAGTGGTCCAGCAGCAAGAGCAATCATCTGAATATACCGTAAGAACTCTTGATCTCTTACAGAGTTTTCAGTGGAGTGACAGGACTCTTCCCCTAGAAAGACCAAAAAGACTTACGAAATCCCAAACCAATCTTTTATACAAAGAAGAACGACAACAGACCTCATTTTACAAATTGAGAAAAATCAATAGAAAGCAAAAAGTTTGCAAAGGTATCTTGCTCTGGCCCCTGTGTCCTTTCAGGGCAGGTTCTTGCTTCCAGGTTTGGTTTCAGTCAATTCAGTGGCTTTTTGAGCTGCAGCAAATTTTGTGGAATTTCTTCTATCCCTAGGAAGCCTTTTTTTCTGTCATTCTTGGGAATGTGTTTCCTCCCTTTGTTTCTCAGAAGTATCTTCTCTTGAGCTGAACACTCTAAGCTTCTCATACTCTCTCAGCCTTTTCCTATTCCAGAAGTACAAGTGGCTCCAAGGGCAAGCAGGCTCAATCCTTGCCATCAAATGACATCTGACCCAGTTGTTGCTTTTTTTTAAGGAGTTGGAACATACAAACAAAGAATAATTTCATCAGACAGATACTCTTTCTCACAGATAACTGATAATAATACCAAGGATTTTTTTTCCTTAATTATTAATGGAGAAAGACCTTTAAAATATTGTGTGCACAAATTTAAAATATCATGGTGATCACCTTCCACATAGTCTGACTTGCATTTGTATCTTGTAGTATTAACAGAGAAGTAAGGCTTCCAGGGGTAGCTTGAATGAAAAAAGATAGGAAGTTTGGAAGAAAGGAAGAAAAATATTTTTAATTTTTTTCTTTGTTCTTTAGTAAATGAATATTCTTCACTGCTTCAGCTGGTTAAAATAGTTCTAATAAATTACTTGCATTATGCTGGAATCATTTTTCCCTCTTTGTAGTCTACCTTAGAGACAAGGAAGGCTTTTGCTACAATATTGTTTCAACAAATTACAACACACAGAACAAAGTACTTCAGTTTCGAGGTGTGACGGATTATCTAAATCACATGGCATTGTTTATCCTGCTTGACAGACAAAAAGTAGAGCCTGACAAGCAGAAACACTTACAGTAAACTTCTATACATTCCTCATCTGTGGATGCTGTGAAGAGGCCCAGAGCCTGGGACTGGATGTGCCCTGCCTTTGTCTTTGAAGAGACAAACAAAGTCATGTTGCTCTCCAGCTAGATTTTATTATAGTACATTTGTGCTTTCTAGAGCCTGCTTGCGTAGTGGATTGCTCCTTCCTGCTATTGCTTATAGTAGAGCGGCTCAATGCTTTCCTGGATTGAACCATCCCCACAATCTGCCTTTCTGCTCTCCCAAATTCAGATCTGCTTCTGCTCCCTGCTTCTTCCCGCTCTTTTTCAAGTCTTCCGGCCCCAACAGTGCAGCAGACCCTGTACCAGACTGTGTCTTTCCCACCTGCTTCCTCCACCCAGAACCCCCTTCTCAATGGGCATACTCATTTTTTCCCAAGAAGGAAGCAATTTGCTGCTCCCTCCAGAGGGTTCTCCCTGCCACAGGGCAGTCTGGCCAGTGATAAGAAGTCATCTTCTCCTTGATGCCCAGACAGCATATTTAACAAAATATATGATCTATGATATTTACAGAGTAAACATTAGCTGAACAGTTCTGCCTTGCAGTAGACGTGCATTTATGTAAGATAATAGAAAGAATATTAATCATAACCGTTTTTTTGTTGTTGTTGTTTGTTTGTTTCCCCTGTACTTAACTTTTCCAAAGTACTGGCTAGAGTTTTCTCTTTTTGGGACATTTTGGAAAGTATTTTGGAGCTAAGCCTCAAGATTAGAATATGTAGATTAGTATGCACACTAAGTGGATGTTGCCAGTTCCCAGGCATATCATACACAGACTATCTTAAGAATTGAAATCAAAGGAGTATATGGCACTGTAATTAATATAGGACATTACAAACACTGTAAGATACATTATGGATATGTTTTAAATAAAAGTCATTAAGAGAGTATAGCTACTCATTCTTCATACACTGCTGATGTTGAATATTTTAAAGTAAGGGCAGAGTTTCAATGTAAAATCTGTACTGTTACATTTTAGCACCCATAAACACATTCTTTTTTGTACTTCCTTCAGAGAAAGCTTCTTTTTATATAGTGGCCAGAGTACATGGTGTATTTCACCTCGATTCATGTCAGCCTTATCAAAATCTTCAGAAAGCATGTTAGAAAACAAATAGCCACTGGTCTAGCCGGTCTAGCACCCTATCTTTTGGGTTAGTAGATGTTTAACCCTCAGCTGCTGATGAAATAAAGATCAGTAACCTGTATCTGAAGTGGTACATCTGTTGGAGCCACAACACAAAACATGTCTTGCCTAGAAGTTTTCAGATAGTGCTGAGCACTATCTTCTTGTAACCCAGGTGACGTGTAAAAGACTATGCCAATTCTTGTTTCACTAAGTTCTGTCTTGTTCTCTGAGAGAAGCTCTGTTTGAAACAAGCAACTACTTTAAGTATTTCATTGGGTCTGAGACAATGGCACACCAAGTGTTATCATGATGGAAGGCTTCCATACCTAATAAAGTCAGAACAGCATATATCTTTTTCCAGTATGGTACAGTTGCTGAAATTTGGCTTTTGCAGCACATACTGCTGATTGTCCTGTAGCATCCTGTAGCAATCTGAATTCAAACTTCAAGGGAATTTTTGGACATGTGTAAGTAAAAGTCTGTGAAAGAAACAACAGGTATGATGAAAGGGGCAACTTCTAAAATGACAGGAAGCTGCTGAGTTGCAGTTCTGTGAAATTTGGAAGGCAAGAATAAAATCTACAAATCTGATTCAGAAGACACAGACATGACATGAGATATGCAGCAGAGGTTCTGATATTACAGTTGCTAAAAGAACTCAAGTCATGGTATATATGATGTTTATTTGATTCCATATGTTACCTGTTTAATATCTCCAGTCCTTTCTAATGCAGATAACAATGGAACAACAAGAGCAGTCATATATGAAAATTCATATATGCCTGTTATTTCCTCCGATTTCCATTTTTTTTTCCTTTTTCTCCAGGGTATTTGCTTTCTTTCCTCTTTATTTGAATGGACCTTACTACTTGTTCCAAGACCAATGGCCTTGTTGAAACACCACTTGCTTGAGTGTGATACTCAGATTATTCTGTATATGTCTCTGAAGCACAGTGAAGATATATTGGTGTCATGGCATGATGTGTTCCTACTAACTGTAAGTAGAAAGGACACATAAAAAAGTTTCAGTGGTTACTGAAGCTTCTGCAGAAGTCTTGTAGTGACCTATGGTATGTACACATTGAATGTTGTGCTACTCTTTCACCATTGCTGTTTTCCACATCAGCTGTCAGCATGTTACACATCAACATTGTTATATCTTCATCATATAGTTAATCTTAACTAGCCTGAGAGAAGCTGATAGTCATTCTTGTTATCTTGTGTTTAAGTAACTTCACCCACAGTGGTCCTGCACTAGGCTATCTGTGGGTTCCTTTCAGTGTCTTAAAACGGATAGATTCACAGGTTTCCCTGTGAATAGGAAAAACAGAGATAAATTCCCCAGTCTCACGTGGAAGTGCTATCCATGATATGAGAAAAATATTTTGTAAAACTAACATCTAAATGGAACAATTTTTATTAATGTAGACTGTTTTGAAGATGAATAAAAACAGCATCTGGCATAAAAGCATTTTTTGATCTAAAAGCTTTACGTTTCCTAACAATTTCACTGACTTTTCTCCTTTTTCATCTCTTCATTTTCCATTAACTATGCCATTTTGCCAGAATGTATGTCTGGCTGGTCTCACTTCATAGACTTTACCTGAAAGTTGATGTCACATGGTCTAAATCAATTCAGATGAAGGAAAGTCTCAGATGGGAAAATACAGTGCAGGAATTTGTTGTTGAATGCTTGGGAGGTTTATCAGCTGCCAGGCAAAACAGTCTGAGTTCTACAAGCAAAGTAGGCAAGTTGCCAACTCATCCCAAAGTGAAAACCAAGCTCCAGTCTATTCTCTTGTTCTGTCTTCTCCACTGATTACAGAGTACAATTCAGCACTGGCTAAAGGTTTTGCTGTAAGCAACCCCTAAATGATACATCACGGTAGATATAATCTAGCTGAATTGCTTTGTTCATGATTTATTAATTCATAATAAGTCAACCTCTTAATCATCCTAACCTACAGTGCTTCAGTTTGCATCATGGAACAGTCTCAAAATACATGAACTAGAATCATAGAATATCCCAAGTTGGAAGGGACCCACAAGGATCATCGAGTCCAACTCCTGGCTCCACTCAGGTCTACCCAAAAATTAGAATTCAGATCGTGTGTCTGAGAGCACAGTCCAAGCACTTCTTAAACTCCGACAGGCTTGCTGCCATGGCTACGTCCCTGGGGAGCCTGTTCCAGTGCCCCACCACCCTCTGGGTGAAGAACCTTGTCCTGACATCCAACCTGAACCTCCTCTGTTGCAGCTCCATGCCGTTCCCTCGCGTCCTATTGCTGGTCACTAGAGAGAAGAGATCAGTGCCTGCCCCTTCACTCCCCATTATGAGGAAGCTGCAGGCCGCCATGAGGTCACCTCTCAGTCTCCTCTACTCTAGGCCAAAAAAAACAAAGTGTCCTCAGTCTTCTGAGGAAGTCTTCTTCTCTAGGCCAAGTAAACCAAGTGTCCTCAGTCACTCCTCATATGTTTTCCCCTCTAGACTCTTCACCATCTCTGGACACTCTAATAGTTTTTATCTTTCCTATACTGTGGTGCCCAAAACTGCATACAGTACTCAAGGTGAGGCTGCACCAGCACAGAGCAGAGCGGGACAATCACTTCCCTCGACCAGCTAGCAATGCTGTGCTTGATGTACCCCAGGATATAGTTGGCCCTTCTGGCTGCCAGGGCACACTGTTGACTCATATTCAACTTGCTGTCGACTAGAACCCCCAGATCTCTTTCCGCAGGGCTAATCTCCAGCCTCTTGTGCCCCAGTCTGTACCCAGGGCTGATCCTTGGTCAGCCAAGCCAGCCTTCTGCCCCGCCTGCTTGACTTCCGATATTTTGTAATTGCCTGATCCTGTGCTTTTAGGAGGCAG
>VXAA01004600.1:805941-826736 GCA_013399115.1 Anseranas semipalmata | reverse complement strand
TTTTTTTTTTTTTTTGTATGCCACTGATTGAACATTTAGGCTTAGTAATACTTGGGATCTGTGCACAGACACAGACAGCTCATGATGCATAAAAAAGGCAGATACAAAGAGATAACATTTGTTGCTTCGTCTCTGGTATTCTAGTATTGGTTGTTGGTGTTTTGTTTTTTTTTTCCTGCAGTTTGTTTACTGAAACATGCCAATATCTCTGGATTGTGGCTGTTGTCCCCCAAATATACTAGAAAATGTCTTTTTTTTTTGGAACTTGATGCAATTTCATGGATACTAAATAGTCTGTTCATTCATTGCCCCCACCATTCCTTACTTAAATAGAAGTGACACCCACACAAATAGAAGTGCCTAATGCCTTGGGTGTACTTTGTACTCCTAGTCTTGGAGTTCCAGACCAAAGGAACTCATTTACTGTTTACTGATTTTTTTATTCCTTTATTCCTTTTTTTATTCTTTTTTTTATTCTTTTATTCCTTTATTTTTTATTTTTTTATTTTTATATATAAAAAAATATATATTTTTAGTGAACACACAGACTTCATTTCATAGAATATAGAAGACTTTTCAGAAATGCTACAATGATGAAATCTTTGCACTGTACTCAAGTATAGGAACATCATAACACTTCTCAAGAATTTCTAGGTAGGCTGCTCTCAAATTTTCTGTGAGGAAATATCAAATCACTTAGACAGTAGCAGCTTCACATTCAGGAAAAAACAAGGTCATATCTGGCTTTCTGTAAAATTTGAGTTTACTGGATTATTGCTCTACATCGTTTTCCCGTCTGTCGTTGAACCAGCACGGTACTTTGTCATTTTCTTGTGATTTGTCAGTATTTTCTGCTATTTAAAAAATGCACATACATGTTATGTGTTGCTCTTACTGAGCTGATGTTATTTCACATCTGGAAATAGCATGTAAAATTATCATCTTTTTATATGAACTAGAAAATAAAAGAATGCCTTGCTTTCATTCAACACTGATTAAATCCAAATCTATTTCTGGACAAGTAAGGACCCTTTTGTTGTGGAATTCCAGTAAAAACAGAGGTGGCAGTTCTGTGCTAGTTGAACCCTTGGAGCACCCACCCTCAGTGCTACCCCTCTATTTTTTGTCAGCCCCAGCAATTTGAAAAGTGTCCACTTGTCTTGGACTCATGGCCATCCTGCGAACCAGCAGCATCTGCTCAGCATGCGTCATCTGTTTTTCAGGAATTGTGACCACCAGCTTATGAATACAGTGACCCAGAACAGCCTATTCCATACAAAACTAACATATCTTCAAAATAAAAGGGAGAAAGGATGAGGAAAAGAGGGTGCATTGGGAAAACAAAAATCACCCTCCAACTCTCAACTGTACTCTTTCCTAAAAGCAAAGTAGGCCGCAGAGCAAATGCAAGACTGTGAAAACACTGGATATGTAATGGACACAAAATACTATAGGCAGTTTGCAGACCCTTCACAGTAAGTTTGTTAGTTCTAGTCTGCTGAGTTTTGCATTGAATCGGAGGCATGGCATATGACTTTTAATACTCAAGTCGACATGGTATTAAAATGATAACGGTGCACAATGCTGACTTAAAAGGGATTTCAGTAGGGAGAGCAGACACCTGTGAGCAGATTTTTAAGCGGTATAACTTGTTGTGGCTCTAATGCATTTTAGCTCTGTTGATTTACATATGCCTAGAATCTAGTCTAATGGGAATTCCTTGATGCTCAGTGCTATCACTCTGACACCTGCCAAAATGTCAGTGGGAGAAGGGACCATAAAAATACTACTCCTTGATAGGGATGAATGTATCTTTAAGGTCAGTCATTTGTGTTAGCCAGATTCAGTTCTCATCTTCCTTAGAACTTTTACATATCTGTTTCACCACCAGGATAAATGGCTGAGCATTAACTACGGCAAATGAATGCAGGACTATAGAAGTGGAGTATAATCATATAATTTATTTCTTAATTTACCATTAGTATAGAACCAATCTTTTATTGAAGAAGACTGTGCTGGCAATTGAGTGCTATATATTTGACATGTGGAAGTAAAATCTGTATTCCTGAGAATGCAGTCTTATGATGATTTTTATCATCATTTTAAAAATACCTCACTAAGGGAAGTAATTCATTATTATCCTTATTTTATAGCTGAAGAGTAGGATGTTTAGAAAGGTGAAGTGACTTTTTCAAGAAAGTCAGTGATGGGAAATAAAATCTTGTTAAAATGACAATGATATTTTACAATGAATGTCATTTTTTAAAAGGACAAAATTCCATCCCCTTCAGGGAGGCCAAAAATTTCCTTAAGAGTCTTCGATACAACCCACATGTCTAGTTCAGCACTTTATTCACAATGAAAGGTGGGTGTTCTCAATCTTTTTCCTAGCATGGAGCACATCTTTTAATAATAATCCCATAACTTCTTTAGGACTGCAACCAATGATTTCATTAAAAACCAGGGTTAGAATCTGAGTTCAGCTTGTTAGCTGTAAGAACAGAAGACATACAGACCACGCAACCTCAGGGCTCCATAATTGACCTCTGATTCATGGGTAGCTGTTTGAGAGAGACTCTGCTGAAATTGACTGCTTTGCGGTAGCTTAACAGCCTGTGGTTCGGGTATTCTTAAGGATTCCTGAGCAGTTCTTGATCTCCATTCAGGAATGGTTTTTCCTGGTAAAGAGGTTGTTGGCTGTGCCACAGGGATAATTTCTGTGTACACTCCAGCTTGTAAGCATCCATAGTCACATGAGAAGGATGTACAAATGTTGAGCTGTAGATAGTCCTAAACTTCAGTGACTATACAAGATAAGACCTGGAAATGGTGAGACAGTGGAGTCCGCATGACTGACAATGAGGTCAGTGTGCTTTTTGCATTTTTACAATGATTTTGCCAGTCCTTGCAAAATCTTCACACAATGAGGAAGGCTTTCATGGAAATTTGCAGGGTAGCCTTGGAGGCATATATTTAAAGGACTTCTCCCAGATATCAAGAGGGAATGTAAGTGTAACTAGTGCATGATGGCAAATGACTTGTTTGGTAGTTATTAATGTTAGCTGCTTGTTTTCAGTCTAGAAAGAGGTGACAGTGGGTAGTTTATGAAAGGGTTCAGTCCTGTAAAACAGTATTACCTTACTGTCTGCAGATTGATTATCTCATACAGCATGGTTGTACACTTCTCTGAGTAGTATCTGACTCTCTGAATAGCTCCAGTGGTTTCCATTAATAGTGTCTGTTCAGGAGGGCTTTACTCACTGGGAGTAACTGAGTCTGGATTTTCACAGTTTTAGGTTTTTATCCGCAGTAGAGTTGTCAAGGAGAAGGGCTCAATTTTCAAAAAAAGTGTCCACTTTTGAAACAGTGATGCTCTGAGAAAAGTAGTGATGGGAGTGGACATAATAAGGATGTGCCATAGCCTGCCGCTTTGTTAACAAACAGACAGAACTATTTCTACAGTAGAATGACAAAATTAGTGGGGACAGACACACATCAGGGCATAACCAATGGGTGTGCATTAGTTGCACAGGGATACCCACTGATTATCTGCAACTGCTGCTCTCAGAAGACAGATTTAGCCACTGAAGGGAAGGCTTCTAATTCAAGCTAGTTTTTTAACTGGGTGTTTATGCTCAGGTTCTTTAAAAAGTTATAATTTTCTCTTTCTTGGTTAATTGAGGAAAACTGATACCAGATCAGGTAGACATGTTTCTTAAATGAGTTGCTTTTTATAGTGATATGGTTTACGTACTGCTACCACTCTGCATAGCTTTTTTTTTTTTCTTTCAAAATGCACTGTTAAGTTGCAGAAGGGCAATACAAACAATCTCTTACCTATGATTTTGGTATACTTCAGACATCTTACTTATTCTGTATATTTGTTAAATGTATTTTCTAATATGGTCTGTATACAGTGTGTCACAAAGCGTTCTCTCTAGAGATTGAGCCAATTTTCAGGTTTTGGTGACTTGATAGGATGTTTATTATATTCTACTAGAATTATTATTATTATTTTTATTTAACACAGCTATGATCAAGCTTGATTTGTTTGAATTAATCTTGTTAGTGTCTTTTTCTTACTAATTGTTGGAAGAATTTTTTTTTTTTGCAGTGATTCTGAGTGTTTTTTTCTGGTTGGTTGGCTTTCTTGTTTTTCTGTGAATGGATGGATAAATTCTATCAGTGACTATGATGTAAATTAAAATGAATGACACTGTGATCAGTGGGTTATTACATGAAGGGGAGGAGCGAATTTCACCCTGCCACTCTGCAATTAAGAAAATACAATTACAAGAGGGAGACTGTTCAGACTGATTTTAATTTGATGTTGATTTTCTTTGGACTTGACAGATATATATTGATTTGCTTTTATTTTAGTTTCACCTCTTTTAAATATATAAGGAATATCATGTGATGCCTGTATTTTAATGATTTAGCGTAGTCCGACATGTAGGTCAGTATTAAAAAACAAAATCACAAATGTTTGAAAAAACTTCACAAACAATCTGATTATAGCGTAGTTCCATCCATTTCCCACAGGACTCTTCATCAGCAGTATTCATAGAATACGTAAACACTTCACCTTAAGTAGGGAGGAAGCAGTAATCCCTGGTCAATTGGTCCACAATCATTGCACTATAAACAGCTGGTGGTGAATAGCTGTCATCCTTACTGAGAATTGTAGTAGGCACAGAACACAATGCTTGCCAACTGTTGTGTGTATCCCCTTGTTAAAATATAAAATAACTGTTTTCAGTTATAGTAATATATCTGTGTGTTTTAAAACTATTTAATTAGAAGAAAAAGAGGAACCTAAAAGTGAAAAGGGTTAAGGCCAGTAAATACTCCGGCAACTCAGTTTTAAAGGGAGATGTGAAATAATTATTTAAGACGTGGGATGGAGTAGCAAATCAGAAATGATGCAATGATACATGGAAGTGGGAAAGTGTGAGAGAGAGGAAAAATAGGCAATGGTACCTACAGAACCAGAAGGAAAGAAGGGGGAAAAGTGAGATAAAATATTATCTACAACAATAAAAAAAAAATCCTCTATAATAGATAATAAAATAAAATTATGATTATAAAATCAGATGATTGTTATTATAATCAAGTTATCCAGATAATTGCAAAAGATTAGGAGCCCAGTTTACCCAGGTGTAGACATCTCATGGCATCTGAGGTCTTCAGGGCCCTGGGTACGCTAACAGGCTCTCATGGCCCTGCCCAGCCTCACCTGGTGCCCACACCCCTGCCCTGGAGCCCCTTCAGCTCAGCCCAGGGCCCTGGTCTTGCCCTATTTGTGCTCTCCTTGTCCTTCTCCCTGTCTTTTCCTGGCTGAGCCTCAGCCCTGACGCGTGCCCGTGTCGGGTGTTCCTGGGCTGTTGGTGGGACCCGTCGCTGTCAGCTCGCGGCTCCCTCTGCCTTGCTCAGGTACTCTGGGGCTGTGCCCCGCGGGCAGGTACTGCTGGTGCTGGCGTCGTGCTTGGCTCCTGGCTTCCTCCTCCTCCTCCTCCTCGTGGAGCAGCCCTGCTCTTGCTGCTCCCTGGCACAGTGGTTGAGTTTCTGCTTGACCTGTGCATGCCTTGGGTATAACTCCAGACACGTGGGTGATCTCTGCCTTTCACAGGGGTCGCTGGAGACAAGCTGGGATAACCTGTGGTACCTCAAGCACCACCAGGTACCAGTTGTGAACCAGTTTATTTGTTCTTAGCTGTGATGTGTTCCCAGAGATTTTTGCTTTGAGACTGGTAACTGTTGTGATTGCATGCTTACTCTGTCCCTTAGGCAAAAAATTGGTCTTTGTTTGAACATGCCTATTAATGGAAAGTTAAATTCATTATTTTGTATTTATGGCTTTTTGTGGGTGTCCTATTTCCTGTGTGAATGTTCCTTGTCTTATTATTGGATCTGTGCTGTGTCTTCTGTTCTTACTGTGTTTTTTTTTGTTTTTTTTTTTTAATTGAGAACAGAGAAGAACATGATTTTTTCACTGAGGTAGTGGAAGACATTTAAGCAGATGCAGAATGTAGTTAAGGACAAGCTTTGCTTAAGATATCAGTTATCTACTCTGGACTTGAATTACTTTTTTTTTTTTAACATCTAGTGGTCAAGCTTTTATTGTTTGTTCAGGAGACTACACCTTCAAGAGAAGAATGTCAGGGCATTGGTACAGGTCTTTATTTTATTTTATTTTTTTCTGAATCAGAGAAAAGTGGAACGAAGGTGAATTTGTGATTCACTTCTAGTTCATATGCTTTGTGGGAATGAAGGTGGCAGGCAGGTCTTAGACTCCTGCAGAGCTACCTTTGCTTCGTTCACTGAAACTATTTCTGTGAAGTGACTAACTCAAGATGGGAATCGGTTAATATGATAAGCTTCTCACCATTGTTGTTATGGTTCGTAGCTACCTTGCTTCTCTTAACTTTTTTTGCTGGGGCATATCTGTATTGCTCATGTGGTGGTGACGGATGGAATTTCTGAAGCATTCTCATGTTCGATTGGGTATAGGAGAGTAGTTATCAGTAGTACGAGTGCAATTATATGTACATCTTTATCACTTTCTGTGAACTGGTAAAATATCTTGGGAAGAAATTGATATTTCCCTCTAATTACACTTAATGGGTTACTTTTCTTAGTTGTATGTAGTCCTCATGAGACTCGAGTGAAAACGTTTATTTTTTTTCCAGCAATAAAATCCCCTCCAAATATGCCCTTCAAGTCCATTTTCTGAAGAGAAGGGGGATAAAAATCTTGTACTGGTTCTTGTACTGCTTACTAGTGTCACCTAGCATTTACTCTCCTGGATTTTGTCACCATCTCAAGCCTAAGTCCAGCCTCTTTGAAGAGTTGTTCGTTGGCAGGGAGTCCTCACCCATTCCAGGTAACTAGTTGTTATGCTCATACATTTGAAAGACTGTCTTTCTGATCTGTATTCTCTTGGAGGCAAAGATCATCATTCCTTGATCAAACCTTGAATCAGGAGGAAAAACTATCCACTCTTATTTTTTTTTATTTTTATTTTTTAATTACTCGCTAGAACAGTGTTATTATTAATCACCTTTTCCTTCCCCTATCTATCCCTGCAGTCCTTGAAGATAGTAGTAGCATAGTACTCAAGTACTCAAATGCCAGCATATTTTAACCTTTTCTAATGTGTTCTAATGTGTTGTCTTTAAAATCTCTTGTTTCTGTTGCCTTTCTCTATGCTCCCTCCAGTTTGTATACACTTTTAAAGTACAATGCCCAAAAGATGGATAAGCTCAAGTGTCATGGGAATTGTATGTGCCATGACCATTTAATAGGTCACAGAATGAGACTTGCTGTCTTACTTGCAAAAATCTCGTGCCACATAGATGAAGTAATCTGTACATCTGAAATATTAGCTCTCTTCTTTGAGCAAAGTCTTATTATTAGCTGTTGATAAGGACAGAACCCAGAGTAGATCTTTGCAGAACCTTGTTTGATGTCTAAGAAGTTATGTCTATGTATTGCCTGTGCTTAATGTTTTAATTAGATTTTGGGCCCTTTTCTTTTTTAGTAGCTGTGTCCACAGCACATAACTTCACCTTGACCATCATCACGTAGAACATTACATAGAGTAGTTTGTGACGTCTCTCTGTTATCCACTTAGCCTGTCAAAGAGGGAAATTCATCTGGATTAATGTTTCTTGTCATGTTGCTACCCAAGGCTTTATAAATGGGTTGTTTAGTTTGTTCCGGTATCTTTCCGGGTACTGAAATGCGGCTGTCAGGCTTACAATTTTCTGGTACTCTTTTTTTCATCTTTTAGAAGTTACAACCCAAGTTTTATCTTCTACTGGCCTTTAAGATACCACCTACACTCAGAGTTATGGAAAATAATCACTAATAACTTGGCGTAGCTTTTACGGCTACTTTGAATATTTGAGGAAGCCCTGGTTACTTAAATACTTTCATGTTATTCAAACATTGTATAATTTTTCCATAAATAGGTAAATGCTGGTTATAAATAACCATTTAAATTCTATTTCCAGTACTATGAATATTCCAGTCCAGGAGTATATTATTGAGGAAGCAGAGACTGATTGTTGAAATGGTGTAGGAAGGGATTAATTCAGAATTTAAGGAGTTGCTAGGTCAATTAAATCCTGTCAAAAGAGTTGCATGCTAAGATCATGTGCAAGATTTTTTCTTAAAAAAAAAAAAAAAAACTAAGTTCTTTAAAAAATAAAAAAATAAAGAACATACAATTTTTACAGTTATTTTAAGTTCAGGGATAGCTATAGAGTTTTGCCTGCCCAGCTTGCCTCTATATGGAATCAAGAGTTGGACTCTCACTCAAGAAGTATACAAGCTGTGGATTTTTAGAATCACTTTGCACAATTCAGTCTAGAAAACATTTAGAGAATGTTGTATGTAATTAACTGAGAATTAAATAACATCTTACAATTTGTATATAATTTCTTCTACAGAATTAATTTCTGTAGGCTTTTTCCTACATTTGTAATGATTTTAAATCTAAAAGGATAAGATGCTTAGTTTGAAATTCCAACTAATTAAAGGCATTCTGTATTTTATTGATTTCTTGCCAGAAGAGAACGATTTAAAAGCAAGCAAGATTACACTAGGGGAAGCAATAGCCCTTAGCATATTTGATAGTGTATTTGAGCATTTAGGTTTAAGAGTTTTATATGATTTTACTAATTCGTTATATTATTGTTTTATCTAGGGTCCCACTGCTACCTAGCTTTAAAAGTAACATGAACAAAACAGTTTGCAAACACAAAGGAAAAATCTTGTACAAAGTTAAAAATAGTGTAAATAACAAATTAGAGGTCCTCAATCTGACACTTTAAACGCGTGATGATAATCTTAAAGATTGCAGGTTATCTCAAACTGCAAGGCACCTTTTAGATGGAAATGTTGATTATAATGAAAGTGGTTGTAAAGGTGGTTTAAATTGTTCTTTCCTTTAGAAGGTTTTTCTTGCTTTCTCCTCTGTCTTGTTAATTACTGTGTGCTAGCAGAAGCGTCTTCTGTAGCTGTGTAGTAGATGACGTATGATAATACTCTTGTTTAGGCAGTAGTGAAGTCTCCTTTATCATATATTTACGTACACTTTGAAAATAGGCTTCACGTGGCCAAATGTAGGTTTGACTCCCTATTCTTACAATGAAACTTGTAGGGCAGCCACGGGTTCTCTGTAAACTGAACCTTTCAGGGGCATTTCTGAGAGGATGCTAATTTTGGCATCTGATAAAACACGAATGCAAAAGGCAGTCATACACTTTCTGCATCTGCCCTAATTGCAGCTAGAAAACTCGTGCTCTCTGAAATACATCAAAGTTTAGGGGAAGTAAACTAAGCCTAGAACACGGGACTCAAGGATTCCCATAGATCTATTAAGTGACATTAACACTTCTGTACATTTCATATCAGTGATTCATGAGACTCGCATTCCAACCTAAAAAGAAAGTGATCATTTATGACAAATGAGGCTTCCTAAAGTTACTTCAGGTGGGGCTGAGACCAGAATGGAAGATTTATATTACAACAGCCTTGTTTTCATTTCTTCAGCAATGAAAGACTCCTGATCTGAAAATCTGGAGGGATTTTTTTTTTTTTTTTTTTTTAAACTTGCTCCAGTCTGAGAAGTCTTCTGGTCTGCACCTGAAATTCATTGTCCTAATTTGAACCCTAGCTCATTTGGACCAGATACTTGATCTAATATTGGACTATTTCCTATTTTGAGATGGTCATTTTGTGGAATATTTGAATTTGTTCTGATGACATAACTTCTTTTTGAACAAAAAAGAATTTTTTGTTCCCAAAATGAAATATGAGTGAAAATAGGCATCCTGTGCAAACCAGCCATATTTACAAGTTTTTCATATGGAGTTTTGCACATAACTTCTAAGTCTTTTGTTTCTCTGTGCCAAGCACTGGTAGTTTCAATGCATTTGTAGTGATGTACTTACATTTCATAACCCAAAATGCTTCAGCTGTATTGACTTTATTTTTTTTGCATGATTATTTAGAAGAAATACAGGGGATTTCAAAATTCATTATTGTGAACGTCTATGGCTGTTCTGGCAAGGGAAGTTCAGGAGCATCATTTAAGTACACTTAAACAGAAACCATCAAATATTTTGATCTATTTTCATCTCTTCATACTAGTGGAAAACTGGCTATGGTAACAGGTGCCTACATAGCAGAAACACATTAAATTTTCAGGTAAATGTTTGGTTAGTTAAAAAATAGTCAGTAGTGAAGAAACCTGACAGTAGGACTGAGCTGAAATTTAAAACCCCTCAAATTGGTGTCCTTCATGACAAAAATCATTTCAATTNCCACTCCCCCTGCCATGGGCAGGAACACCTCCCACCAGACCAGGTTGCCCAAAGCCCCATCCAGCCTGGCCTTGAACACCTCCAGGGATGGGGCATCCACAGCTTCTCTGGGCAACCTGTTCCAGCGCCTCACCACCCTCAGAGTAAAGAATTTCTTCCTTATGTCTAATCTAAATCTACCATCTCTTAGTTTAAAATAATGCCATTGACTTCTCTCCAGCTTCTGCCATGTCCAGCCCTTCGGTAAAGTAGTAGAAAACCTAGGGAGTCACTGTCTGCCCCTGCCTGTGAACTATTAACAAATCTCCCTCCTGCATAAACTTTTTGAGACCTGATGTATTGACTGTGGGGTCTTAGCCTAATGATGACTTTGATATATAATATTAGAGCTGATGGTTGAGGTAAGACAAATGCATGCAAATAACCGAGGAGATTATGGTCATACTGGCGGTTTTCTAAGGAGGAGTTAGAAACTCATAACTTCTACAGAACAGCAGAGAACTGAATTCAGTTCAATGTGTGGAAACTTCGGTGCATAAAGAGCTTCCAAACTACTTTAATATAAGTGTCATCTCACCTAAATAACCACATCCTGTTTCTTGTAGAATGAATAACGAAGTAGTTGTAAATACATTTAGATTTCTTTTTTCAATTCCTTAGAAGAAATGCACAGGAAAATGTGATAGCTAAAACTAATTTAAGATGCCAAGTTCTTGTTTCTGTTTTGCATTATTTTACATTGTATTTTTTAAAATTAAGCAATCAATGAAGGATTCAGCCAATATGGTGTTTCTGTAAAAACAAAAATCTCATCTGTACAATAATTAGAATATAGATAGATGTTCCAGATGGTACACATGCAAAAAGAAGGCTAGCTTTATACCAGATG
Organism: Anseranas semipalmata; assembly: GCA_013399115.1. Lineage (NCBI taxonomy): Eukaryota > Metazoa > Chordata > Aves > Anseriformes > Anseranatidae > Anseranas > Anseranas semipalmata. The sequence goes on along the minus strand of VXAA01004600.1, from coordinate 815,516 downwards.
GTATTATGACCATGCATAAAGCAACTGGATAATCATTGTAATATTGTGACATGTCATATTATATGAATAAATACTGTGTTTTCCTGAGAAAAAAGGTAAAATCATCAGTAAATTAAACAGCATAAGGCAGATGTGGCACTTATCCAGGAATTACAGTCCTAGAGGAACAGTAATATTGGAGCTGGAACTTGGGTTTTATTTCTTTAATTCATTCCCCTTACAAAAAAGTGGTAATTCTAATTCGTGTGAAGTATCATTTACGTAATTAACCTAAGCGTAGGCAACTTTAAAGGCTTTAGAGTACTATGTATTGTTGAAATAGAACCAGTTTTTTTGCTTTGCCCAACAATACTCAACTTTTCACAAACATCATAAACTTTCTATTCCCAAGATTTTTCTAAAAGACAATAGACATAGACGATACTTTGCAGTAAAACATCACAAACAACTGCTGACAAAGCATGGCAAGCATTCAGGTTAAAAAAGAAAGCATGAAGGCATTCAGGTTGCCCAGAGAAGCCAGGGATGGAGCATCCACAGAAGTGTTCAAGGCCAGGCTGGATGGGGCTTTGAGCAGCCTGGTCCAGTGGGAGATGTCCCTGCCCATGGCAGGGGGTCAGAACCAGGTGATCCTTCAGGTCCCTTCCAACCCAAACCATTCTGTGATTCTATGACAAATCATATGATGTGATACAAGATCAGTATGATGGCTTCAAAATTCACAAGAACTTTCTAGCTGTTATTTATACTGATAACATATTCAATAACCTAGATAGCTTCCTAACTATGAAAGTGGCCTGCATGGAAACTAGGAAGAAACCTTACATTGTCAGTGTAAGCAATTTCTAGATATAATGGAAACCTATCTTTGATTTTATATTATTATTTTTTGCTTCAACAATATACAACTAGTTTTGCAAGCATCCAGCGCAGGAATATGTATGTGTTGTGTGAATTTCATGTGATTTTTATTATAGATTTTTTTATCTATTTGTATACAGATATTTAAGCTTTCAAGATCAATCTCATTTTCCATAATTAAATCTACATTCATAAAGGAACAGAACTAAGCAATAGCACTTGTTCTTTTTCTCTGTAGACCTGGTAGGATAGAGACTTATTCCAGGCTGTCTCCTATTTAGGGAGACATTGTGCTCTTACACAAGAAATGCATGTCCTGTGTTTCTGAGGAAGTCAGCCTTTATAGTTGGCACTGTACAGTTCCAGGTTTGTATGCGAGAGTCCTTACTGGTGAGGTAGGAACTGGTGAGCTGCGATCCAGTAGCAGATGCTGGGGTACAACCCAGGCTCCTAATTCCCCTCTAACGAGAAAAGACTTCGGCCTCTTTCCATTTCTGAAAGGCAACTCCTGTAGACCACTGTGCATCTCCAAGGTCTTCCTGAAGGCCACCTTCTCTCCAAGAAACTCTGTATCTCCGAGGAAATCTCAAAAGCAATATTGCCTATTGATAATGCATTACCACCACAAGACTAGCCAGCCACTTGCCCTCCTCGCGTTTGATCTGAGCTGCCTCTGGGCGCTATTATGGCCAAAGGTCTAAGAATGACCTTTTGGGCATGATTGTGATGTTGTACCACGTTCTGCTGAAGTATGAGATACTTGATTTTGAACGAGCAAATTATTGACACCTTTTGCTATGATATGATGAGACTTGTCTTTTGTCACATGAAAAAGTTTCAGATTGGGCTGACGCTGTAGTCTTCTAGCAGAGGGTGTGTGGAAGCACAATCATTGATAAGGTGGCTGAAGTGGGGGTGACATGCGTTGCTATTAGCAAAACTGGGCTGGTATTTGTATAGCTCCTTGCACAATGGAGAGGATGATTTTACTTGCAGAGGTGCAGTGATACTAGTGTATGAGGTATATACGTTGCCTGATATAGTCTGAGGCAGTCATTTTAACTGTGAAATGTTTACAGTATAAACATAGATTCAGCCATAGCTGAACAGCGTCTCTTCAGTGAAAAGACGGATTGCTTGTTTCTTACTTGAGCTAGGTTGTGCTGGAATTTTGAGTCAAAAAGGGACCTCTATAGTATTTAAGAATTAAGTTGTAAAAGTAAAAAAAATTAATGCCACAAATATGTTTGCTTGTTGAAGGACCTGTCAGTTACTGTGGGGAAGTACTTCTGTGTTTATTAGACATGTAATACACGTTGTTAGGAATTGTCTCCTATCTCACAACTTTATTTCCAGATGCCTGATCTCTGTCTGAATTGTCTAGTTCACAAACTGATCCATCTCACTTTGCATAGCTTTTCTATCCCCAGTTACCTCATTCCTAGTTTCTGCGATCTACAGATGCTTTAGCAGTGATTATTCATCCTGACTTGATGAGTAACATAGCTCTAATATTGATCTATGCAGAACACTCTTAAACTGCATATAGCCATAGATAGCATCAGGGAGAGGATTTTTGTTAGTGTTTTTTCTCCACCATCTACATCCATTGCGTTTATGGCTGCATCTGCTACACTTTTCAGCAGTTAAAACACTTGCAAAGATACTATAACTTCCAGTAGGTTACCCTGTTTTCGTACTACCAGAGCATGGTGTTAAAGGATGAGACTCATATAGAGTGGAAATAGTTCAGCCTGGGTTTTACCTTCTGTTATTTCTTGCTGATTTTACATTCATATACACCTGGTATGCTCAGAAATAGTTTTCAAAGTGAGAATTCACAAAAAAAGGCAGAAATACTTAATAGAATGTGTAAATAGATCTGTTTGTTAATAACATTTCACTTGAACAGAAAGACAATAATTATAGTAATTTTCAAATGTTTACAAGTAGCAATGATATGTTAATTAAGATATCAAAATGAGATATATACCTATTATTATTTCCAGGAACCTGGGCCAGTGACTTGCCAACAGAAGGGCTTGTAGTATTTTTAAAAGCAGTAGTTTAAGTATTTTAAAAATGCACTAATAGAAGACAATCTTTAATATTTTACTGTCACCTAATTTTAAATACAGATTGCAATCATTACAAGTTGCCTAATGTTTCTTTTTTCAGAAACAAAAAGTGTCTAGACAATATAAAATAAATGAACTGTATAATTACCAGAAGGTGATCATTAGAAATCCAGATTTTTTTCATCAACACAACACATCCTTAAGGTCACTCAGAGACCACTATAATAGTGATGATTTTTACAACTTCTGAAAAATCTGTTTTCTTGACAATTCTTCTCAGCAGTGCATTTTAAGGTGTCTTTAACACCGTTGAAAATCTTGCCACAAAAGCCATTTTCTGAACTGTCAGATGAGCAGTTAACATTTAGAAAAAAATCCTAGCTTTATGTGATTCTGAAAGAATTATGAACTCCTGAAATAATCTGCTCTTTCAGTTACAGATTCTAAGTGTAGGACACAAATAAAGGGTTATTGAACCAGAAGAGGTAAGAACATGAAAGAGGATGTGTTCCATGAAAAAAGCGTTTTGATTCCACAGGTTGTAAACACACATTGCTGTATTTTCTAATGAATGTCCTTCCTAAAATGAAATCAATGGCAGAATGGCATTGAGTTTTGTATGTGGTTAAATAAGTTGTAGGCTTTAGCAGGTCTGTTAGCAGGAAGAGATGTATAAGGAGAATAATGTTTGATTTTTCCATTGAGAAAGCATTGTATGCAGGAGTCAAAGGCGAAAGGAGAGGTGGGGGGGAAAAAAAAAGAAAAAGAAGGTATAGGTCTTGATTCTGCAAGTACTTCAGGAGAATTGTAATGTGTTAGGCAAATATTTTGAGGTCATCATGGTGTTTCACAATACAGTAGTTCTTGGGTGGCTATATAGGAATGGCTGTAAGTATATTATTGAAGCAAATATATCTGCTCTTGAAGGTATCTTCTGGGTAACCCTTGGCATTGTCTGTAAGGCTGTGTGGTTCAGAGGTCTTTCCATACAGAACAGTATTACAATGAAATCTTACAAGATAGTCTTTCAACCTGTGTGCCTGCTAGAATTGAAGGCAAGCTTCTTCTTTCCTTTTGAAGTTTGTTCAGATTTTTTGTGTCGAAGAACACGGGGAACCTGTCACATCTTTTTATGATATGTTTCTCTGTATAAGTGATATTAGTGACTTCTGTGAGTTATTGTTTTGGTGTGAATAGCTTATGTTCAGCAAGAACTGTGCATGAATGTGTATGGATTGAGGGAGTTGAGGAAAGGCATATAATTACTGGCTTCTAATGTACAGGATAATTATTACAGATTTCTTAACTGTTATAATCACAGTTATAAACACTTGTGTGTATCCCCAGGGAATATTAATTTGCCCTGAGAATTAAAAAACTTCAAGTGGAATTGTGGTAGGCAACAACTGTTTGATATTTTTTCATTGCTGCAGTAAGAATCCAGTATGTGTCCTGATGCATAAATATACAAGCACAAACACTTAGTCTTGAATGTGCATTTGCCAGTTGTTACCCTACAAAGCAAATTTCTATCAATTGTATCTAAAAGGTAGGCAAAGCGTAATTTTCAGGATCTTTAACAAGATCCTAATTGTTCTTTCTCTGCTCCTTCAGTTCAGTTAGAGTTCAGCTGAAAGCTTCTGGAGGAGTTCTTAGATGAGTGAATCATAAGGATTCAATCTCTTTTAAGCCTCTGGAAGAACAGAGAAGAAATATAAAAGCAGGATGACCCTAGAAAAAATCCGTATGTATGTAACAAACATATTGCAGTGTAGTATATCACACATGAGCTTTATTAAGCCAAAGTTTTTTATTTTTAACTCTCTAGAAGAGCACAAAAGAAGAGGGTTATTTAAAGGAGAGAATTTGGACAGCATGCATGCAAAAGGTAGAGCTGAAGATGGATATAATTTTTTTTGTTTTCACTTTAGACAGTGTCTCATTCTACCATGATTTACAGTAACCTTGAGGTTTTGATTAGGCTTTGAGACATAAACACAATGCCTGCTTGTCAATAAACATAAATCTGGATTTTGATCACACATACACTTTTATCTTAAATGGCAATACAGTTGTTCAAGTTTTGATGAGTGAATGAGAGGAAATTGAGACTTTGTTTACTAATTATAAGATAATATCAAAATATTTATAGAGTTTACATACAGCAAATGTTTTAGTGTAAATGCTCTTTCAATTCACTATCCATAGTTCTTGTCCTTCCCAAGTTCCTTTAAAAACTGATACTTTCTGAAGTTTTACACAAACATTCCTAAATTTCATAGGAAAAAAAAAAACAAAACTCTTCTTTGCAGGGGGCAGGAAGGGGGAAAGAGAGGCGAGGAAAGAAATTGGTTTAATTTTTTTTAATTGCATGTAAAAATTTCCCAAACATTTGAAAAATCTGATAATCACTTACTGATTTTCCCTATCCCAAACATTTGGGGTTACAATCTCTTCTGAGCTATCTTACTTCATGTAAAGGGAGAGAAAAGGAATGGAATTTGAAAACTGATATAAAGAAGAAACAAAATTTTCTTTCCTAAAGTGCAAAAAAAGGTATCTTCTGTGTACATTTCCCCTTTGTTTATATTGTTCCAATAATACTGGATGTCTGAAGGATTTTTATTCTGTTTTTTTTCTGCTGGTTGTCTTTTAACACGACCCACCCAGGAAAACACATTAAATTCCACGTCATTATTACTTTTTGTTACAAAGAGCCGGTATTTGTTTTAACAAAAAAAGTTGGTGGGACCTAACTGTGTTCCAGCAATCGCATGTAATGAATTGATTGCACTGAGAATGCATTCTGAGGACATAAAATCCTTTAAAAACTTCAGTCTCAGGGGTTAGCAGAGCAGTCACCAACATCTTTGCCTGATTCTTGTGACAAAAAATATTGAGGGTTTCACAGGGCAACAAAAAGGAATTCTGTAGAATGATTTTCTTCTTTGACAAGAATCCAGCTACTCAGAGCAGGAAAGGAAACTTCTCCCTAACTAGAATGGGTCTCCAAGGCAGAGGAGTACAGCTAGCAGCTCTCTTTCCTGCCTGCTCAGTGCTCTTTAGGCTAACAGACTGCCATTCTTTTGGACACTGAAGTGATAGGCAAGTCTTAAGAAAAGGTAAAGAAAGTAAACTTGCTGGCTTTATGATGAATGGCACTTCTTTGCAGTAAGTATGCAATGACTGGTTTTCCAAAGTACTTTGCAGTATAATTGATTTATTACTGTCATATACAGTGGCAGGGCTGGGAGGGGAATGGTTCATTCCAGTCAGAGCTAACTATCACCAATTACTTTCTTGCTCCATCCTTTCTGCAGGGAGCTGCACTACCACTGCTTGCTGCGAGGGTCTGGACCCTCCACCTTCTCAATGGAGAAGAGGCGTGATGCCTCTTCTGCCAACTGTATGGCTGCCTCTTAAGCCAGTTATGTTAATATTTTAGCAGCTCACCTCTGCATAATGGTAACTAGGTTTTCTGATGAAATATTTATGAATTCTGAAGAACAGACTGCTTTGTGCAGTCACATTTTCTTTATCATTGTTTTGATGGCTGTCTCTTAGTATTAAAAATCTGTTTGTTTACACTGATGTGAATTCAGGGTGACTGAGATATGTTACGTGTGTATTGCTGAAAACCATGGCACTACTTATCTGAAAGGTTGAAATAAAATACGTTAACAACAAAGCTGTATATATTTGGTTAGCTGGACCAGTGCATGCCTTGTTATTAGCTGATTCTTTCTTGACTTTGGAATGCGTGTAGTGCATAATGAGGTGCAGAGGGAAGACATGGCAATCATTCTCCAGGGATTTATGTAAATAAGAAGTATTGGCACGTTTCTCAGCAATATTAAGTTTCTAAGCATTTTTTTTAAAAAAAGTTAAGGAAATGGTGCATAAAATGTGTATGAATCAGGTGCTAACTCTGTAATCTAAATCTTGGGGAACAATTAAGGCATTACAAAGTCTCAAGGCACTTAGCTGTCATTTTTACTGGGACAAGAGGGCTTAAAACAAAAACAAAAATACAACAACAACAAAAAACACTAATGGAAATCTTAATTATACATACCTAATTATGACAATTTCACAGAATAGAAGTGCAGAAATTGAAAGCTTCCTTAAGATAATAATGCTGCTTATAAAATACCATAAACAAAGTCGAGAGCTACGGAAGACCCCTGTCAGAATCCTTCCCTAATCTCCTACAAAAAAAAAGCATAATAGTAAGGAAAATTAAAACAAACCATTACATCTCTGTAAGGAGGATTTTACTAAGAGGTAAATGTAGTTACCTATAATGGCATCAAACACAATATACCTTTCTTTAATTGCGGAAATTTAGAAGTGTGTGTATATGGACTATTCATATACGAATTTGCAAGGAACAAAAGTAGCATATTACAATATTTCCACACTACTTAGCATAAGATCCTGCATCAGCTGTATCATAATCTTAAGAATTCTGAAAGGCTTTGTTTTTAACTCATCTGTATACTCCAAAAGGTACTTAGGTTGAAACTGCGATCCTGAGAGGGAATGCACATCAGGAGGGCCACAGAGATGATCAGAGGGCTGGAGCACCTCTCCTATGAAGAAAGGCTGAGAGAGCTGGGGATGTTCAGCCTGGAGAAGAGAAGGCTCCAGGGAGACCTCATTGTGGCTTTTCAATACTTAAAGGGAGCTTATAAAAAGGATGGAGAGGGACTCTTTACTCGGGTAGATAATGATAGGACAAGGGGCAATGGTTTTAAACTGAAAGAGGACAGATTTAGATTAGACATTAGGAGGAAATTCTTCACTATGAGGGTGGTGAGGCACTGGAACAGGTTGCCTAGAGAATTTTTGGATGCCCCGTCCCTGGAGGTGTTCAAGGCCAGGTTGGATGGGGCCCTGGTCAACCTGATCTAGTGGGTGGCATCCCTGCCCATGGCAGGGGGGTTGGAACTAGATGATCTTTAAGGTCCCTTCCAACCCAAGCCATTCTGTGATCTCAGTCTAGGAATACAAAAAATGATGTCAAGTCCTGAGAGTGCTGGTTGGAGGACATCAACTAGCCAGCTGGTCAACAGAGGTGATTCTCCTGCTGTATTTAGCACTGGTGTGGCCTCACCTTGAATATTGTGTACAGTTCTGTGGTCCACAATATGAAAATGATGTTAAAAGATCCTTGAAAGTGTTCAGAGGAGGGCAACAGAGCTGGTAAAAGGGCCGGAGGGCATGTCCTGTGCGGAGAGGCTGAGGACACCTGGGCTGTCTGGTCTGGAGAAGAGGAGGCTCAGAGGCGACCTCGCTGCTCTCTGCAGCTTCCTGAGAAGGGGAAGCCCAGAGGGAGGTGCCGGTCTCTGCTCCCCGGTAACTGATGATAGGATGCAAGAGAATGGCACAAAGCTGCACCAGGAGAGGTTCAGACTGATCATAAGGAAAAATTTCTTCACCATGAAGGCAGTCAAACACTGGGACAAGCTTCCTAGTGAGGTGGTCAATTCCCCATGTGTTCAAGAGGCATTTGGACAATGCCCTCAGTAATATGCTTTAACTTTTGGTAAGCTCTGAAGTGCTTGGGCGGTTGGACTTGATCTCTGAAGGTCTCTTCCAACTGAACTGTTTGTTCTTAACCGAATGAAGGAAGGGTGGCAGTGGAAGGTAAGCTGGCTTGCCAGCTGTCTGGGACAGGCAGCATTTGCGATAGAGTGGCCTGGGCTGCTCTGGATGTTGTCTGGGAGAAGATGTATCTGGGTTTGGGGTTGTTTTTTTTTTTTTTTTTTTTTTTTTTTTTCTACTCCTCTGGGTGGAATAAATTGATGGATTGCTGAGGTCTTCCTCCTTAGTGCTACAAAGTAGGAATGCATATGCATCATACTTTTGAACAGCAAACAGCTGAGAAGAACGGGGTAAAATCTTGGTCTTGGTGTATTATTTCCAGTGTTAATATAATAAAAGCTAGCTAAAAAAATTACAATGGCATGTGCATTGTCAGTCCTCTATTCATGCAGATAACAGTTTCAGTATGGGCCTCGTTCCATCCAGGAACCCCAGTAGGAATAATTAATGTGTACGGGATGTGCGTTTTACTGTTGTTATAATCTTCTGGCTGTTGTTGGTTTCAGGGACTTGATTGCAGAAGAAATGTTTTGTCGGGATTTATCCCACTCGGTTATGGGTACCTAGATGAGGCATTCACGTTCGTCGCCCGACGCCCCGCTCGGTAAGGGCGGCTGGGCCGATGCCTCCACTGAGTGCGGGCAGAGCGTCAAGCAACATGGCTCCCGAGGCCCACCCAGGCCTAGGCCCTGCTGCGGGCAGCCCATCGTGGCCACCTCATCCTTGGGTCGGCAGCGGGATCTTGGGCACATGGGAGGGTGAGGGTGACACCAGAGAAAAGGGTGCTGCTGGGGAAGGGCTTTTTTCACTTTCAAAGGTTGTTTGTTTGTTTGTTTGAGGGGTTGGGGTGGTGAAGGAGATGCCGGTGGGGAAAGAAGTCTGACCTCAGAACACCACTCTTGTATAAGGAGTTTGAGGTTTGGTATACAAAATCCCTGATTGATTTTAGTCTTTTTTTGTCTGGCCTGGCGGGGTGCTGAGTAAGCTTTTTAGCTCACACATTGAATTTGGAGGAAGATTCAGAGTCTC
>VXAA01004600.1:728762-799639 GCA_013399115.1 Anseranas semipalmata | reverse complement strand
TTTTTTTTTTTTCCCCCACTCTGTATGTTCAGTAGTCGCTGTCACGGCGAGTTGTGAGCTCCAAACCCTGCCAATCTCAAATCAGGAAGGCCTTACTATACTGAAGTCGCATCAGCAACAGTCCAACTGTCACAAAGTGGGGGGGGGGGCGAGAAGGTCATCCCCCCAAAATATCTCGGATTCTCTAACTTGAAAGTTCTGTCTTGCTTACGGGTATTCCCTGTAACATGGGAGTAAAAACCTAGCTATACCATTAATACAAAATACACTGGGTTTGAACAGTAAACTTTAATTTATTCAGACTGAAGAAGGGGCAGGTGTGAAGCAGCCGTCAGTAGTATGGGTGGAAAATTGTTTGGGATTTTTTCTTTTTCAAACTTTTTTGCATATATATGGATGAATATATACATATGTATATATACATATGCCCCTCCAATATGAAAAGACATTTGAGTACATTGTTTCAATTCATAAAATAATTACAGAGAACTGAAAAAGATTTCTGCCACTTAACTTGTGTTTGAATCAGTGAGATTTATCCAGGTTACTCCTGTAAGCCTTTCAAAGCAGATCTGAATGGAAATGACCAAAAAACCAACCAAACAAACAAAAACCCACCAAACCCAAACAGTTTTAGTCTGGTTTTAGAGCAGGGATTTGTCCTTTTTGACCAAAAGACTTTCTCCAAGCTGGTAATGCTTGACGTTTATCAATGTTAAAGACTGCTGCCATAATGATGACACACACTTTCACTGAAAACCAAAACAAGACATTGATCCTGTGAAGACTTATGTGCCTCTTTAAAAATCTTAAATTGTCCCCTAAATGCCTTCAGACTGCCTGTGCTATATAAAGCGATACAGGTATGCAGAAAGCTGCAAGCCTGAGACCTCAGAAAATTGTCATACAAGAAAAGCTATCTACATGCTATAATGCAATTTTCATAGCGTATTGCTTCAGATACAACTCTACTCCTCTGTTTCTTTGTGTTGAGATGCAGTAGGTAGAAGAAAGAAGGCTGTAAGTACCAAAACCATTTGGAGCTGAAAGTATGTACATATTGTAGGAACAGCTGGAAACAGGTTTTTATTACATGAAAAACTAAGCTTTCAAAAAAAAAAAAAAAAAAGAGAAAGATATTTACTAATACAGCAAATAGACCAGCAGTGAGATCTGTAGCATGTGTGCATACCTTCATGCTATGGGACTGTAAAGGAAAGGCTGGATTTGATATCCAGCATACTTTTCTTGTTTTCCATCTCTGACCAAAGCTACTGAGTTCTCTTCTTAGCTGGGCAAACTGTGACTGAGTGACTTCCTGCTGATTCCCTAGTTTCCCAGCTATCAAATAGAAACGATGCCAACTTACTCATAAAGCAATTGAAACATTACTTATCTAGTTCTCATTTCTTTCTGTTTATAATATTAATCTTAGTAATCTATTTTTTTTGTACCTTGCCTTTTTTTTTGCTATAGCGTCCTGTCAGATACTCAAGAATTTGGAAGTTTCTATCAGATGTGTGAGAAAAGGAGAAACATAGATGTTACTCTGAGCTTGCAGGAAACACCTGGATCATTTCAGAACAAATATTTAATTTTCTTCAAAGTACATATTTTAGTGTTCACTTCTTATTTATATTGTACTAATTTACAGAAGCCTACATTTCTTGAAACTTATTTGAATGCGTTGGTGTGTTCCTGTGTGTTGTACTGAAGTCACACCTTATTAAATGATAATATTCTCCTGACTTTGGATGATCTGTAACAGTTTGCAGTTGATTTGAGGGTGAGAGACTACATATAGTGGTTTGGAAAAGTTTCTATTAGCTGGATAATTTGTCTTCTATACTAAGTTGTACTTAATTTCTGATTAGTCTCCTGTAGACTTATTTTACCACCTGGAATAAATAGGAGCTTTGTGATTGACCTCAGGATTTGACAGAGCTAAGTTTTTGTTGTTTATTTCATTTTTTTAAAATTGAATTATTTATAGTTTCCTGTTCATTTTTCTGCTAGAGAAGCCCTGAAAGAACAGTTCTTAGCTTTCTTGCTATCATTATGATATTTCTGTGTTCTGGTAATCAAAAATAAGCGTATTATGTTAATACCTACTCTTTGGAGGGTCCCTCTGAGTCTGCAATTTTATTCTTTTTGACTCAGTGGCACATGAACATAGTGGCAATTACCACGCTATTTTTAAATAAATGCAGACAGTGCCATCATCCAAAACATCTCTAAATTCTTGCCAACTACAGCAATGTAGTAAAAGTGTTTTACTATTTGCATTTATTGTTAGTGTCTTTAAAAGGCCATTAAAAATAACAGTCCAAATGTTTCTGTGCTTTGTGGGATCTATATGTGTCTGTATTAAAGTGAGTAATATCATCACGGTTGTGGTAGGTTATTGGCATTTTACTCTAAACCAAAATGTATGGCTTGTTTGGACTATTTTCTCTGCTTTGGTAGCTTCTTCATTCTCTGAGATATTTTAAATGTTTATATATGAAAACTTCCACAAGGCAGAACTCCAGGCTTTATCAAGCACTAAATTTCACTTACAAAATTGGTTTTGCTCTGAATGCTAGAAAAAATATGTTCAAAGTATTGCACTGTGTAATCATGTTCTTGGTAATTACATATGTTAAGGTTGGTGGGTCAATTATCAGACCATTTTTCTTAAAATATTAATCTGGACCACATGTGTCTGAAACCACTTAGGCAATTCCACTGTTGAATAGTGTCTGTGGCTTTACTTCACAGTTAAAGACAATAACATATTGATTTCATGGGATGTCATCTGTTTTGATATGTGGGTACATCTTCTGGAGAGGAAGGATGGCTGATACCTTCTTCAAAGCTTCTGATACTACCAGGATAAGTTAAGTGCTGTCGTTGCCTGGTTTAGCAGCTGTACAGCTTGTCACCATTCATTTGGTGACTTACAGATTACTGATGCTTTCTGTATCTGTAGCCCAAAAACTACAGCACTGACATGGGTGGTACAGGCTTGATACTAACTCAGGTCTCTGGACTGAATTTTACCAAGCTTTCTCTGGGTTTGTCTTGATCTGCCTAAAGCTCTCCACATTTTTCTGTAGTAACAACTGATTATTCTGCATAGAACATAGATCTTAACATAGTGAAGTAGCATAGAGGAGTACAGACATGGTGTAATAACGGAGGGTTGAAAGAAGGGACCGAGTGCAGTGCAGAGCATGACATGTGGGCATGACATGGTAAGTGAAGTGGCTCATGGTGACACTGGAGACCCCAGCACTATAACCAACTCGCCAGTGGTCATTTACTGGTAATCAAAAAAAGCAGATATAGAAACTGGACAAAACAGATTTTAGGGGTAACAAAGAACAATTGTCCAATAAATATAAGACACTCCATCTATATTTTGACATAACGTGGAATTGCAGAGGAATGAAGATTAAACTAAGGGTGAAGAGTGATAGGAAACATGTATTTAAAAAAAAAAAAAATGCACTGCTCTTCCTGCTATGGAAGAAGAGAAAGAAATCCCCACCATCAACACCACATCCTTCTCTCTGAAGAACTTGGGGTGCTGACAGCTTAGTCAACTTACTGTCAGATCCCTCCTGCCCCCAGAGGTAGCCAGTATTTGTAGGACTCAGAAGGAGAGTGGAAGGGTGAGCCATAACAGTGGGGACTGGGGTAGATACTAGGAATTGTCTGTAGTAGTAGGTTTAACTCATTAACTATTATTGAGATGTTTTTTCTGTAATAATAATCTTCTTTTCTGTAATGATTAGATTTGGAAAAATAATAATTCTTTGACTAGATGGTTAGGATTTCAGTTACAGTAGCAATAAATTCTTGACTGCTCATTAGGAGAGTTTCCTTTTGCCCATAAGTGTCTGAAGGATGCAACACCTACCTGCCTCCTATATTATTGTTATGGCTTATAATTATATACAAAGATGGTCAATACATGTTGTACCAAATAAAAATAGCTCAAATTATTCTTTACATGTAATGACATCATGAAGATGGAAGTGAAGTAATATTTCTGTCTTTTCAATAACATCTGCAGCATTGACTTCCAAACAAAAGTTTAAGCATATGAATACCAGGTGACATTTTTTGTCTGCAAGTTTCTCCATGTGAACAAAATTAAAAAAAAAAAAAGTATTCATTTCTAAAACCCATGAACCTTCTTCAGTAGAATATTTAAGTATGTGTACTCCGTTTATGTATTCAAAGTTTTTTTTCTGGGAACTTACTGTACCAGAGCTACATCCTGAGGGATGCAGGGACACAGCCAGTATTTGACATTTAATGAATTAGTGGATACAGAAAGCAGAATAAATCTGTATTACACAGGGATAACCCAGCTTAACGTATCCTTTTCATTAATATACTGCAAGTTGCAGCAGATCTATGGTGGGCAATAATAAACAGAACTCCAGTCTTAGCTTTCTTTTACTGTAGGGGGTAAAGATACCTCTCAAGCTTTTGAAGCACAATCTAGGAAGGGATTACAGCAAAGGAAAAGAAGTAATGCACTGACTGAAAACATTGCTATTTAATCATACATACACAAATGGTTCTCACTCTGTGGCAAAAACAAGTCACTGAAGGTTTAGTGAGTAGCCTAATTAGAAAGGTAATTCATCCTTCAGTGAAATCTACTGAATTCTAAGGGCTTATTCTGTCAAGAACTGGAGTAACGTGGATCAGTCATCGATACCACAGAATCAGATCCTGAACCTGATTGTTGTGGTATGTGCACATTAAAATGGGCTCTCATTTATTTTTAATTTTTAAATTATGCAGCGAAAAATGTGCCTGATAGAGCTGGTACTGATATTCACCTGTGTAGTACTTTAGCATGACAGTTGTCACATATATATCATAATGCATGTATATAGCTATGGAAAAATAAGTTTATTTTGCTTTTAAGGTATAAGTCTACTGAATGATATAGTAATTGAGCATAATTAAATCCACTTCTTTTTACCTTGCTGGTCAAGCTGGTTTCATCACAAACTACAATGCATATATACTGCACAATGTGTGTGTGTGTGTACTTAATCATGTTTTTTTTCTCCTGAATTATCACTGAATCAGGTTGTTTTCTCTTTAACACCTGCAATAGGAGGTATGCTATTAAACTCTAATATGATGTTGGCACTCTACCAAGTTCAACACACTTGTATAGAAGGAAAGCTAGTTACAAAATCAGGGGTAAAGAAGACTCCACAGAGTTATGGTTCATGCAGCTATTGAGACAATTTAGGAGAGAGTGAACTTGATTTGTATAGCTATGCCAATGGGAAACCAGATTCAGGCTGGGGGATTTTATAGTGAAGGCTGTTATGTTATAATGAAATAATTTTTCGAAGAATGTCTTTTAATTCTATCTTGAATTTCTTCCCACAGTTTAAAAGCTTCCTACCAATAAAACCTTTTTTTTTCCTTGAGTAAAGTTACAGAAGAAACGTGTTGGAGTCCCAGCCTTGTCTTTGCGGGCCAATTATGTCTCTTTGCTTATGTGACTTCAGAGTTGCTGAGAAGCTGCTGTCGCTCTGGAGGGCAAGGACGATACCCAGTGTCTGTGTAACAGCCCAACGGAGACTGTCGCTTTACTCCTGACTGTTTAAGGAGTCTTGTTCACTAACAGGCCACATGCGTAGCTGTTGCACACAAACTGTTGGCTTTCTGCTGTGCAGTTGGCAGACTCCTGGGAGGCACTGCGGAATCCACAGCACTATATCCTAGACAATTATTATATGGCATGCTGCTACAAGCTCTCCTGATATACCGCAAGGTAATTTCTGATAATGAATGTCAGAATTGTAGATGCTCTGCTGCTGAGCATTTTACGGACCACACGTAGAGACTTCCAGCAATTGGCATGCATTTGTCTCCCTTGTCAACTAAGAGTGTTATATTCTAACTTATACCTAATCCACAGTTTTTCTTCCTCCATAGCCGTGAACCACACACTGCATTTAATCAGGGATATTGCTAACAGTGGGAGCATCGAATTCTAGTCCATGTACCGTTCTGTAGTACATTTGACTTTATCAGATTAGGATTCTTAGCTAGTTATTCCTGGGATAAAGTAAGAGTCCTTTGCCTCTCTGATAATATTGCAGACTAGGTGAAATTAAAGAGATATTCTTTAACAACAAATACAACAATAATTAGTAAACAAGAAATTATCAGTATTGTTCAGACCCCTTGTCTACAGGGTAATTTCATATTAGTCATTGGCTTTTTTTCTAGCAGTTCTCTGGTATACCATTGAAGGGATTGCCATTCTTGCTCTGTATATAGAAATCCTTCAATATAGAGCAACTTTTGAACTATGGAGTTTGTAAAGGTGTTTTCCGTTACAGGTTTTAGCCAAAATCTAATTCATTCATCTATGTCAATAGCTTTTGCCCTGTGATCTTAAAGAGTTCATGGACTAGGTCTCATGGATACATGAAAAGCAATTTTAAAAAGTAAGCCTGTGTGCATGAGGCTTGGATTTGTAATACAGCATCAGTACAGTCAGTGACTATTTTAATCTGGAGACTTTAAGAAAAAGAAAGAAAAAGGTTAAAAAATTAGCTTACTGCAGAGATGTGAAGATACGAGCCTTCCCACTGTCTAAAAGTCTGAACAACAGAAGAGATAAAGATCTCAATTATGAAGAGGTTACCAGATAGCAACCTGAGATATGTAACCACAGACTATAAAAACTGCCATAAAGTTTCCCGTCAATAAAAGCAGGAAGTTTTTGTTTATTTTCATTTATAATTTAATATATACTGTAGGTATGGATTTCTAATAGGTTCTCCATAAACATACGCTAGAAGATATTTTCTACTCTGAAGAACTAACTTCTTCCTTAACCATGTAGTATACATTCAAGTTGTTATTTCCATTCTGCTCTGTGCAGTCTACCAACATCTCTATCCTGCAGGAGTAAGGTCTAATTCCAGATCAAATGGAAGTTTGAAAATATTATTTCAATTTTACAGAAGGAGACCAGACAGAGGATGATTAAGTGACTTGCCAAAAATTCGCACTACAGAGCAGAACAGCAAACTGAACGGCAGTGGTAAGTTCTTTAAATGCTAACTTTATAAAACATGCTGAAAGTGTCCATCATCGAGTGTACCCAAAAAGCCTGAGCATTCATGATGATTGATTGTATTAAACACTGCCTGCTGTGGTCACAGTGGACTTCTCTGATTTATATCACTTTAGGATCTGCTCTGTGTTCTAGAAAACATTTCTTAAAAACATCAGCTTGTAAACTTCATCCCTCTTCTGGAAAAAAGTATCGTGAAAGTCCCCTACAGAACTATTTATCTGTTCCTGAATAGTGCAGTAAGGTCACTTTTTACTTCAGATTTGTAGGAATATGCCAGATATTGAAAGTCTATGGAATGGAAAACTGTCACTTCCGAACTTGTTTCATTATGACTCTTGGAAAAGCTAATACTTATTCAATCCAAATATTCAGTTTCGATAAAACTGATTTTTTTGATGTGTAATTTCTGTAAAAGATATATTCTCAAATTAAAATGAGATTAAAACAAAAGTCTTAATGCTTTATAATGATACCAAAATATAGTTATGTTTTTTTCTGAGTTCAGTTTGTCAAAATCAGTATACTGCTGCAGAATGTTTTTATTTTGAAATGATGTTTTTTGATAAGAAAAGATTCCAGTGGAAGACTTTTGACCAGCTCATGTTCTTTGAGTATACCTATTGTGAAACCAAGACACTGAGGAATAGATTCTGACTCCTCTTAATATTTGTCATAGCTGGTATAAGAGAAGTTATTAAATGCTAAGGCAAAGCTAAAGCTAGTGCTGTAGAGGCATTGTCCAATTAATATAGTTATTAGGTTTTCAGTGCTGCTAGTTCTAATAGCTTCTGAGACTGCAAATCAGCTTCTGCTCTTGCTGTCATGCATATCACCAGCAGATGTAGTGTTAGTGCCATAGGCACAGGCCAGATAATCCTGAATTTGGAAAGCAAAGAATGTCATGTAATTATTTTGCAGCCTAACATAATGTGGCCTGTTTGGGAGCCAAAAATATGCAAGTACATCTTTTCTGTTGATGTCTTACAATAAAATTGTCAGCCAGATAGCAATAGGGTGAGGGAGGCAGAGCACTGTGCAGAATGTATGTGTACTATAGTGACAACCCACTGCACAACTTACAGATACAGCACAGAGGAGTATAAAATAGCTCTGCAAAGTAGATATACTAAATCAATGACATTAATCAATAATTGAACAATGAACAATAACTTTATCCATCCTATCAATCTTCCAGCAATACAAAGAAGGCAAAGAACTGCCTGAAGGTGAAGAGTGGAGAAGTCATCTCCCTTTTAGAGGAATTCCCAACTGGCATCAGTACCCGTGAATTCAAAACTCTTTGGAGGATGACTCCAAATACCAGTCTTAATATTTGCAGGCTGAGGTTATTGTCTCACTGAGCCTTTCCTTCTTGCCCTTAGTCTTTATCCACACATTTGTCTACTATACCATTGCCATCACTTTCCTATTTCTCAGCCTTCTCCCCAACCTGTTTCTTACATTCTGCTTGTTTCCAGTTTTCTCTCACAAGGCCCAGTCTCATCCCCCCAGTGCTATTTTGTGTATTTCACGTTTAAAAGATTTCTTTCCAAGAAGGCTAATGCATCAACCAGAATATCTAAAGTGACTGACCTATGCTAAACTATATAATGTTTGCATCTTACTGATTTGTACATAACTAATTCAAGAATTTTTCAGAGGCTACTTTCAAGTAAAGACCATATTTAAATAGGTGCAGAAGTTTTACTTTCATGGACTGCACCTTGACTTCCCATGTTTCTTCCACACTATTTCTCCAGAACTTCTCTTGGCATCAAGGATAAATTTAAATACATTTTTTATGGAAGATTTTTGTCCTTATATAGTGAGAACCATAATTTGGAGTCCTGGGTTCAATAAAACTAGGTAGTATAGCAGTTCTCAAAGAAGTGATGGAGAGATTCCAGATGAATGACCAATACCATTATTCTGTTTTCTTCATTTAAATTAAAAGCTATTGTGCACTTGATGATGTTGATGATGCTAATGACTAGCACTAGCAGGAGCCATATTAGTTGCATCAGGGATACTTTGCATTCATGAATAGGAGGAAATGATAAGAAATGGCAAGAAAAATGGTTCAGGAAATGATTTTTCTGAGATGTCTTCTGAGTTCTGGAAAAAAAGAGTTTTTTTTCTGAGTTGTGTGTATACTCAAGTATGGGTCAGATATAACCTTTCTTTTAAATTCTGAGGCTTTTCTACCTCACTAACAGTAACACAAGATGACTGATGATTAGTGGTCATGCTAGCTTGTACCAGAGCCCAGAATACAGGCTTTTTTTGAAACTATACTGTATGAAGAATAAGACAGACCAATGAAAATTATAAAAGAGAGCCTAAAAATCAATAGTATAAAATAACAATTCTCTGTCTTAATGAGATAAAGTCAATGCATGCATGTTGGCACAAAATAACTTGCTGCTCCACTGCTATCAAATTTTATTTCAGGTCTGTGTACCAGGAAAGAAAAGTTTTTAACACATTTTTGATATTCAAAACTTTTCTTCAAAAATAATAATAATAATAATAATAATTTCTTCTTACCTGTGAGAAGAGTGGTACATTACACATTACAAATCAATACTAGAGTTCAGCTGTTATTACAGAACCACTCAAGCTAGACTCCTTTGGTTAATGATATCATCTGGACTCTGCAATGATTAAGAACATAGTAATCCATTCTTCCTCATTCATTACGTTACAGATAATAACCACATATTTGATTACATTTGATTACATTACAAGCAATATGCTCAAGCTTATCATGTATACAAAAAAAAAAAAAAGCAGAGAAAAGCTTTTTGAATGTAATTAAGGTGTGAAAGGAAGTTCTGTTTAACAAAAAATATTTTATTCATAAGTTCTGGCATTTTCTGTCAAAGGAAAGAAAGGAAAACCAACATCCTGCCAATTAAATGAAAAATAAATAAATACAGGAGACCTAATACATGATAAAGAAAAATAATACAGAAACAAATGGGCTTCTCTGCCATTTATTGCAACTTATTTTTCATCTCAGTGCAGCACAGAAAGGTATTGTACTCTGGAAAATTTTCTGTTAGCTTGTGGTAAGTAGCAGACCTGCTGATCCACTAGCACTGTTCTGGCTTTATCTCCCAGTGTTTTTCTGAAGTGTGTTTGGATAGATGTAGTAGTTTGTATCTGGTTTTCTCTACTTGTTATGCAAATTATTAACAGATCTCCTAGAAAAGAGAAGGGAGAAAGTCCTGAGAGCTACACATGGTCATAGCTTCTTGATAAACAATTCCCTTGGTATTTACACATTCAAGACATCTGTCTCACTTTGTCTGCAGTTCTCAAAGAGGCAATATCACGGTGCAGTGCCAAGGGAAAAGCAAAATGTGAGACTTTAAACAAAAACAACTGGAAAAATGCTGGGAAATGGTTGAAACTCCTTAGTTGGTGTTAATATTTAAAAGGTTGTTCATTTATCCTCTAGACTCTCTGCTGTTTTGTGTCCACAAGTAACAGCAACAGTGTTTTTATTATCTTGTCTCTGCATTAGTCACTCTCCATCATAGGGTTTAAGTTACAAAGAGCTAGAGTTCATAAGATCAAAAGAGATTTTTTTGAAAAGATTCTCTGAAATGGAGTAGTGTTGTATTAGCTGGTATTTGGTGGCTGGGCAGGTGGGGGTTGGAGTTAGCCATTGAACGGGGACCTAAGGACTCTGAAGTTTTTGGGGGGCAAATGAGAAACAAGGCTAAGATCTACCATGTTTGAACAAGGTTATTCTGTTAGTTCAAGACCTTTGTGCTATTGCTTTTAAAAAAAAAAACTGATTTGACAGGGACTTACTGGCTATAATGATATTTTAACTGGAAAGGAACACTATAACATGCCTTTCATAGAAAATATAGATTAAGCTCTAGCATCTGTCATTTGTATATGTAGTATTTATATTGTGTGTCATTATAGTATCTAAGTACTCTTCAAGGATTGCAAATAGAAGTTATGTCTAAACGAGGAGCACTTTAACAACCCAATACCAGTTTACTATCTCAGCAAAGATGGATGACAAAGGAGAGGAGAGTTCTGAATGAATACAGTCCATACTTCATAGCCAGAATCCTTAAAATGTATTTGACAGATAGCAGGAACCTGTGTAGTAGAAGAGCCCTGGTATAATGTACTTGTATGCTGCTTCTCCTGAAGAATAAAAACAGTCAGAATTTCAAAACAGAAAGGTTTTGAGATTTAAAAATGTTTGTTTTTAGCTAACGAATACACAGGTTAACCATAGTCTGTAGTAAATTTGAAAGGTTGTTTATAGTTGTAGGAAAATAGAACTTGCGAGCAGCCCTGTGGAGAAGGACTTGGGGGTCCTGCTGGACGAGAAGCTGGACATGAGCCGGCAGTGCGTGCTTGCGGCCCGGAAGGCCAACTATGTCCTGGGCTGCATTAAAAAAGGGGTGGCCAGCAGGGAGAGNGGGAGACCTCATTGCGGCCTTCCAGTACTTGAAGGGAGCGTATAAACAGGAGGGGGAACGCCTGTTCACACTCGTTGATAGTGATAGGACAAGGGGGAATGGTTTCAAACTAAGACAGGGGAGATTTAGGTTGGATATTAGGAGGAAGTTTTTCACTCAGAGGGTGGTGAGGCACTGAACAGGTTGCCCAGAGAGGTTGTGGATGCCCCATCCCTGGAGGCATTCAAGGCCAGGCTGGATGTGGCTCTGGGCAGCCTGCTGTAGTAGTTGGCAACCCTGCCCAGAGCAGGGGGGTTGAAACTAGATGATCTTTAAGGTCCTTTTCAAGCAATGCCATTCTATGATTCCATATGATTCTATGAAAATGTAGTATATTACAAACCCTGCCCATTTCAATTATTTCATATATTTTCTTATTTTGATTAGTTTTACCTGAGAGAGATCTGGAGCTGTATATCAACCATGCATAATTGGGTAATTTCTTGTTTAGTCTCAGGTAGAGAGAGCTCTTAGTTGTGGAATACAATTGTTGTTATGTGCTTGTTTTTTATTGAGAGGATTCAGTGGAGACTGAGGTTCAGAAAGGAAGGCTCACTAGCATTTTAAAATCAGTAGTATTATATCTTGCATTCCTCCTGTGTTCCCTGGATCTTACTACAGGTCTCCCTGGTTTTATCCAGCCCCATCTCTCTGATATGCTTACTAGTATCCTCAGTGGCTGGAGATGTATATGGAGCTGTGCTGCAAATCACATATCTTAGTTTCAAAACATTACATGAGCATATCTGAAGTAAGAGCTGTGATAGCACTGAACCCTGAAAGATCTTGTTTGTCATTGGGAGGATGTGCTTAGGGTGCAAAAGTTGCCTATCATTAATTTTTGGGACTATTTCAAAAGGAATGATTGATGGTAAGCTCAGTGTTAGCCAGAACAAATTATGTATGCCACGTTCAACAATATCCTGCATGGACGCCTGGGTTTTTTGCACCAAGGTCACGCTGGTAGCCAGTCTGCTTCGGCTGATGGACAGAGTTGAGCTAACAAACCATAACAGTATTGGACAAAAAGTCTGAAGCCAGACTGGGAAGGACAAAGAATTCCTCAGAAATTATATATTGTTGGTAAGAGGATGATATTTTCATCCAAGGAGTCCAAACAGTGAAAATGTTTTAGAGTTAGGTAGGTTGAGAGAAGGATGATCTTTTGCATTCCTTAAGAGAGTGGGTGTATCTATACAGGCATCTGAGTTTGAATCTTTTAAAGCAAATCTATCTACTGCAAAAAGTTGATGTCATAGAACAGTCTCCAAGGGCATGAAAGCACAAACTGGGATTATTTCAGATGAAGGAAACCGTGGCAGCAGATACACTCCAGGAGTGCCTAGTATGTTCCAGCTGCTTATAGACATGCAGTCCACAAAACCAGAATAGGGCTAAAATAAAACCTCCTGAAGCACAAATAATATTGATGTCTCATTGTCAGCACAGTTCTTTTGCTCTCACTTAGATCTGCTTCATTTGGTCTGCGCTACTCACTAGTATGAACATAGCTATTACCTGTTTCTGCATGTAGGATAGCAGTTAACTTCTGTGTATGTTCATTAACATGCATGTTTAATAGCTTGCAAAGCTAGTTGCTACAAGTAATTGAAAATCTGACACATCTGACTGTATGCACAATTACCTTTCCCAGTGACTTTCAGGAGGATTCAGTGGAGAGACTGGTCGAGGGTCTTCTTGAAAGTGATGCAAGAAGTTTTCGGGGCTTTGAGGATCTGATTGTGACAGGCCCCCAGACTGCCCGTAGCTTTGTCTGCGCCTTCTTAGAGCACGCTTTTCTCCAACTCCACTTTTAGTTTGACAGCGTTCCATGAATGGCTTTCTGGGTTGCGAGAGAATCCCCTCAGAGTCCTTAAGAAAATCTTTTCCTTTCTGTCACGCAAGACTTGACTGTGCGCTGGCTCTCAGAAACCTCCTCAGCTTTTAATACATTCATGACGCCCATGTGCTAACAACTAGTTCTCACTGTGCCTGTGCTTAAGTGCAACAAAGAGAAGCAGCTAGTAGAGATGTAACAGTTGTCACAGCACTTTCTAGACTTCTTCTTCAGGGAATTTCTTCCATATGCTTCTTCCGCAGGGATCATCTTCTCTGGGGTAACTTCTGGCAGCTTGCTGCTGCAGGTGAGAGTTGGCTTCTGGAGGCTTTTGCTTCTGTCAGCTCTGACACTCGGCTTGTGTTGGCAGTTACTGGATTTGGGGACGCCTACATTTCTTGTTTCCAACTGGCTGCTACTCAGGGACTGTCAAACACTTAGCTGCTGTGTGGGGAGCAGCTATCTAACCCGTGGGAAGGAGTGTGGATGTGGAGTGCTACAGCTGCTGCAGCTATTAGTACAAAGGGGTCTAGAAACTCTGCTGAAGATTGCTTGAGCCTGCTAATCTATGGTGGCAGCTTGCCGCAGGGCAGAGTCTCCAGCACCGGCTGGATCTGTTTTGAGGCAATGTGTTTTGAGACCTTGACCCAGGGGGAGCTCTGGGGTGGAGATGCAGGCTTCAGCTGCAGGTAGTGCCTGCTATCGGGCTGAGGCTGTCCTTGCCTTTGGGAGGTGGGCTCTGTTTGAGATACTGACTGACCAGGTGAAGGAGCTGTGAGAGGAGATAAACAGAACATTGTCTTGAGAGAGAGAGGTTGAGAGAGAGAGAGTGCAGAAACAAAAGCCCAAGCCCCATAATGGTAGGAAGGAAGGACAGCTGGTGATTATGCTTAGAGGAGAGGTGAATGAACTACCGTGGAGAGGAAGGCTGGAAATGTATGACTTCTGGCAGCAGGAGGAAGGCTCCTTCTCTTCCTGTAGAGTTGCAATTATAGAATGGGCACAGTGCTCTGGGAAGAGGCAAGGAGGGACAAGAACAGTCAGGGCAGACATCAGAGCCATCTGAGTCTGAAACAGGAGCAAGTGGGTGATAGGTATCAGGGACTCCCTTCTGTGGAGGGCAGATGCACACAGCAGCTGACCTGACTTGATATTTTGGGAGATTTGCTGTTTGACTGGGCCTTGGACCCAGAATATTGTAGAGAGATTGCCAAGGCTCATCTAGCCCTTGAACTACTACTTCTTGCTGCTCTTCCATGTTGGCATCGGTAATACTGCCAGGGGGTAAGTGCCTTAAGAGTAATGACATAGGTCTGAGAGTGAGGGTCCAGGGCATGGAGGCCCAAATGTTGTCTCCTTGGTCATGACAGGAAGGGAGAACGGTTTACATGGAAGAGAACACATCTGGTGGGTCAATAACTGGCTGTGAGGCTGGTGTCACAGGCAGGACTTTGGCTTCTTTGTAACATTAGGGATCTTCCTTTAAGAGTGAGGACTGCTGAGAAGGGGAGTAAGAACTACCTGATAAAGTGTGATGAGAGTACCGTTGCAAGGCTTCCTAACCTTTTTAGGTGGGCTTTAAGCTGGTATGTTGGGGGATGGTTTTCACAACCAGAAGAGAAGTGACAGCACAGGGAGCAGAAAGGAAGTGTATGGATTACAGCGTGGTAGGGAAGGTCTCTCACTACATTCAGAAAAGCAGTATGATCACTGGTCAATCTCAAATTCCTGTGCACAAACACATGCAGCATGGGAAACAAGCAGGAGGAATTAGAAGCCTGTTCACAGCTTCACAGTGATAATGTGATGGGACAGCTTGCAGGACTAGGGTGCTGCAGTGGACTGATATTGTTCTTCAGCTAAGACAGGCTGCGAAGGTGAGGAACCAAAGTTGTGCTCTGCTGGTAGGAGTGTCCCAAATGTCTGCCTGGGAGCAGGTAATTAGCCAACTGAGAGCTTACTTAAGTTTAGAGGACAGACCAATTCAGGTGACATTTTCACAGGCATCTGCTACACACCACCTGATCAGGAAGAAGAAGCAGATGAAACCTTTAGACAGCTGAATAAAGCCTCATGATCACTGACCCTTGTACTCATGGGGGACTTCAACCACCCAATCTCTGCTGCAATAGGTCTGGGCACAAGCAATCCAGGAGATTTTGGGGTGTGTTGGGGGGCATTGAGGGCAATTTCTGGTTGTGGGTGATTGATGAACCAACTAGGGGAAATACTCTGCTGGATGCGTTAATCACAAACAAGTGTTGGTCAGAGACACAGAGGTCAAAGGCAGCCTTGGCAGCACTTAATGTGAACCATCCTAAGAAGAGTTGGCAAAACAAATAGTAGAGCCACAGGCCTGGACTTCGAGGGAACAGGATTCAGCTTTTTGAGGGATCTTCTTGGCAGGGTGTTGGAGGACCAAGGGGTGAAGAGAGCTTGTTAATCTTCTAGGAGAACCTCCACAAGTTACAAGCATGGTCGATTCCAGTGTGCATGTGTAACAGAAGGCCTGCATGGACGAACAGGCAAATCTTGACTGAGCTCCTACATGAAAAAGGAAGTACAAAGAGTTGCAAGAGGGGAAAAGCTACCCAGGAGAAACACAGGTATCTTGCCTCAGTGTGCATGGACAGGTTTAGGAAAGCTTAGGTTGAGCTGAAACACGTGAGCTATGTGAGGGGCAACAACAATAGTTCTGTAAGTACTCTGTCAGCAAAAAGAGGCTAAGAAAAACATGGGCACATAGTATAACAGGACAGTTGATCAATTTTCAGGGCCTTGATTGCACTAATAGGCCTTAATTGCCCTGACCAACCTCATCTGTGACACCCCACCCACACTCATTGCTCACAGGCTCGGGAGCACAGCTTCACCCTGAGCTATTATACTGTGGGTAGGTGTCTGTTTCTAGCGCTGCTCACTGCTGTCTTGACTTGCTGATTGTCTTTCCTGTGTGGATCCTAGACCTACCCTGGCTTTGGTCCTGTCTCCTGGATTGCTTCCAGATGTATCACAGATGGCTTGTCTCCAGTCTGGCCCCATCTCCTGTTGTTACCAAGTTGGTGTTCTGGACGGGCCTTGGACCTGACTTGCTCCTTTGCTTTTTCCAAGTCTATTGGTAGAACTTGCTATTGCCACCAACTTGGTGCTACTCAGGTATGGCGGGATTGCGTGGGCTTATCAAGGGTGAATTGTGCCTGTCTAATGAGTTTGTATACCTTATGCGATGTGATCATGGGCTGTGTGGGCAGGATGTAAACAGCGGTGGATGCTGTTTACTGTAACTTCAACTTGTTAATAATCATTTTTACTGCCTTTTAATGTGACAAAGATCTGTTGCATCTTTTTGTGGCTGTGAAGAGTGTGTACATGCAGACAGAGATGAGAAATGATTGGTTAATTTTAATTCTTGTAGGCATCTTATATTCTTGTAGGAATATAATCAGACTACAGTAGATGAACCTGAGTGTTGACTGATCCTAGATATTTGTAAGAGTATGCCTTCTCTTTTTAAAGGAAACTTCTAGGAAAAAAAAATGTGGGCTGATTTATTCTGTTATCACTCGGTTCTTTTCTTGTTTGCTTGTTGGGAAAAGGGAATTTTGTACTGATGATCCGAGAGTATAAGGAAGACTGTAGTAAAAAACAAGTCTGAGGTTATTAGCAATATCCTTGACTGTTTTTCACTATGCTTTGCAGGAAGACCTTGAGGATTGTCTCAGGAATAACAATGCAACAAATGATATGATGTTCAGATTTATCTGTGTTATAATTTATGGCATAATTCTAGACAGTTCTATTATGGTAAGTTAAAAACCTGAACAGTATATTTTGCGTTTGCCACTATTGAAGCTAAAGTCGGCCTGATTCTCTGGACACAGTAAGGAACCTTAACTTTTTGTTTGTTTAGATCCCTATAAAAAACTGCCCAGTGTCACAAAACTCTCCTCTGTGTGCCGTAGGGTTTATTTCCTTTGATGTATTTTTATTTATGGAAACCTTTTATAAAAGTTCTAACCATTGCTATGTCAGTATTTGTTTCTTTCTAAATTTTCTATCAGTAATCAGGAAAAAGGTTGTCATATTAAGTCAATTTATATGTTCACGTTCTCAAATGTATTAGACCAAATGTAAAAATAAGTGTAATACATAAGTTATCCAGTACATTAAAAGTAGGCATTTCTTCCATTTGCGTGTTGAGTATCTACATTATTATAATCACGAACAGTAAAAAGTGCCCACAGCCTGCTGTTAAGGTGTTACTGCCATACCTGGTATTCTTTCTTGTCATGCTGTTGGTGTGATATGGGCTGTAGGTACCTAATCTTAACTTCCATTACAAGATACTCTATAGAGAAGGCAAGCTCTTCAGTGGGTATGGCAAACTATCAATTTCAGTGGAGCAATTTTGTATTACACCAACTTGAGGGACTTCTTTTGATTCTCAGAATTGCATATATATGCTGGTGGCCTCAAATTAAAGGCATTCAGTCCCTCACAAGCATCAGTGGGATCCTGTTATGTAGCATGAGGATAAAAGGGAATTCTGCAAAAGTTTGTGAACACTACTCCTAGCTTGCAGGCTTTTCAAATTCTTACTTGGTGCAAAACCATATTAGTGTAGGACTTAATGTATTTATAGTAACGTGAATCCTGTTGAGCTTTCTTATGTTGTAGAATATTAGAAATGCTTCTGAAAACAGAGAAGTGATCTTCTGTTCAAGTTTGGAAATGCTATGTCTATCTAGATATCCAACAGAAAGAATTAAAATGCTGGTGATATAGACAGATGCCAAAGATGTGTTAGAGTGCCTGAACATCACAGGGAATGCTCGAGTGCACAGAGTGATACCTCTTTTCTAAAACTAAGAACTCCAGCTACAACATGTGGTTGTTGTTTTTGTTGTTGTTGTTGTTGGTTGGTTGATTTTTGTTTATTCCTACTTTGGGTGTATGTTAGGGGGATTAGTAATAGTGTATTTAGAACTTTTCATTGTTTTTTGTTTTTTTTACTCCAAAAAAAAAAAAAAAAAAAGTAAACAGTAGGGAGAGAATTTAAAGAAAATGTTTGCATTAGAGCAAGTTGGAAAAAATAGATACCAAAACCAAATTTAACATGGAAAACTACAAATTTTCAAATTATCACAAATGAGTTTCTGAAAGAGACTCCTAAATAGGAATAGAGAGGCTCTTAAAAAAAAAAATCCATCACATTTGATGGAGCACAGTGCTTTTAATGAGAGGGTTTTATGATGTGATGCCCATCATAACAAGGGGCTGAGCTTGATGACCCCAAAAATGACTTTGTTCTAAACGCTAAAATGACCTTGTACACTGCCATCACAAAAGATCATGAAGTTATTCTTTAGAAATAGATTTCTCATGGAAATGAGATATTTTGAAAGAGTATGGGATAAATTAGGATTTATTTTATTGTATTTATTTCGTTGCTAGAGGTTACATTCAGCGTCGGTTTAATTCACAATTAGGATCATACTCTAATATTGCCTCTGGAAGCTTGTGTTTGTGTTAACTCACTTTGGTTCAGTCACTACTGGCTACTCCACAAAGAAATATAAATTGAGAATGATAATACTATGGAGCTAGCACCATAACCGAAACTGAATCGTGGTAGAAAATCTCATAAGAGGTCCACAATTTTATTTTACTGCTCCTGAAGATAGGGCTTTTATCCATTTCCTTCCTATTATGCTTTCACCAGTGACCACTTTCTGTTCATAATTGCAGAGGACTCTTACCTGGCTTGTGGGTAACATTGAACAGTATAGTATTTTATTAACTAGCATATTTATTGACTTGGTTTGGTGCTAGGTTGGGAGTTCCAGATGTAACTCACACTTCCTGGGTTGTAGTAGTGGAAGATTGAGTCTCTCTAGGTACAGGGGGGCCATGCTTTCCAGTCCACTTGCTTTGGTGTTTTTTCTCCTTGTTCCTTCTCTCTCTTCATAGCAATCTAATAGCTGATACATCATGAGGCGTAAAAAAGGAATTATTAGTTGCATTAAAACTTGCAGTATAAATAGCACAATATAAAATGAAGATAACCCTCCAGAGAGATTCACATCCCCAAGCTTCCTAATTACTCTAACTATGAAGACATCTCCTTCAGCAGCTTCCACTGGCTTGAAGAGGTCATGGGGGAATTAGCTAGTGCTATTTTTAAAAGTCAGCAATTACGTCCTCCTTCATAATCATGAATTACATCATCAGCATTCTGCCCACTACCTACACAAGAACATTTTCCAACCTGGGTGATATAATAGCTGGTAGTAAAAGAAACTTCAAATCAAAAAGGGTCAGAGGAGCTTAAAGATATGGCTAGTTATAACACATTAAATTTCTGCCTCTAACAGAGACTTGCTGCATATGGAATTCCAATTTGACTTTTTAAATTTATTTTTTAACTTCAGTTTCATATAAATTAATGCCACAGTAAATCTGTACAGAAGATATCACCACTTGTAATTTCTGGGAGCTAATATTAAATAGATGATTTCAAGGATTTCTGGTGAAGGTTGTATTTTCTTCTGAGTTCGCTTTTGAAAGATGTGTGCTTTCTAATTGGGCTTGGCATTTTATTGCCAAGCATTCTTTGTTCTACTTTTGGTAATCTGCAAATGTTTTATGATTTGTCTGGTCATGTGATGACCTGTAAAAATACCTATAAGGTATTCTGTTAAAGTAGCATGATAATATAAATGAAAGCTGCTTCAGTGTGTCTGAGATTTACTTTTATTTGTTGTTGAAGAATTTCCTCTTACGTTTTTCCTAGCCTTACTTAAAAAAAAAAAAAAAGAGGGAAAAAAAAACAACCAAAAAAAACCAAAAAAGCCTTTGTTATATTCAATGCTGTTGTGTTGTTCTGTCTGATTCTTTTCAGTGTAGTGGATCTTTGTTCATATTATTCTAAAGATGCACAGTCTGCTTAGTATTTGTATTGCTTACAGTTCACTAAACATAAAATATGCCTCAAAGATTTTTCTTCTTTTGACAACTTCACTGGGTTCAGTTGCTTACAAGCATATCTTGAAGTACACATTAAAAGTTAGGCAGTTTACAGTCACTGCTTAGCAAATTATAATAGTGAAATAAATGAACAGTGCAAATACATGGACTGAGCATTAAACACAAGCTAAAACTAGGAACTACTTAGGGTAGAACAGATTTCTTTTTCTGTTTCCCTCCCAATTAAAGTGGTACTTGCTTATCAAGAATAAACCCTTTCCTGATACAGTACATTAGTCATTTTCATACAGTTTTTTACCCCTTTTTAAAAATGAATAATAATAAATTCATTCAGTGCCTATAAAATTAGCTCTTTAGTCTTATGTAGATCTGTAATGGGGCTTTAAAAGGCAAAGTCAGTAGTAGTTTGTTTTTTTGTTTGTTTTTCCCCAAATGTAAAACCAATGCTATGATATAGGCTGAATTTTACTAATGATTCTTAGCTAGTGTGTCATTCGGAATCATTCTAGGCATTCCCATGTGGGGTAAAAAAACATATGTCCCTTTTCACAATCAAAAAAAAAAAAAGGAAGAAAAAAATGTAAAAATGCTTCTAATTTTTATTGACCTTTTTTCTTTATCAACTGTAGCTTTAGCTAACTGGCAGTAGATGTCAATTATGTGCACAGAGTACAGTGGAAGAGCCTGGCTGCCTCTGATGCTTACGAGGGCAGCCGTTTCCTCTATCTGGGGCTGTGTACCTCCAGCCTTTCAACTGGGTGACTGCTTTTGGTGTCGCATCTTCCTACTGATGGCCAGGTCTTCTGCGGCAGCTGAGTCCTTTCTGCAGCGCTCTGTGCTTTTCTCCCCTTCCCTGCCAAAGCACAGCGATGGGCTATTCAAACCTTGTCTTGAATAAGCTCCATCACACGCTTCTGCTCAACCATCTAATTCCTTGGATCTTGGAAAAGTTATCAGACATCTTCCTGTTGGGGAATTTCACCAAGGTCCAAACGTTTTAAGCACACTGTATAAAGTTTTTGGTAAAGCAGACCTGTTTGAGTAGTAAAGGCTGGAAAATGTTATCCTTTCCGAAATTAACTGGGAAGTCAGAAGTTGAAAATGATAAAAAGAGAAAATAGAAACCCACGTGAGTTCATGAAAGCACACATGCTTTTCCCTTGTTTTAATGTATTTCAAAATGAAAAGATGAATACCACACCTGGAGTTGGAGAGTAGGGAATATATACAAAGTAGTTTCTGTGAAGTGGATCAGAAGTGTATTCTAGGAAGTGATGGTTTAAAACTTAATCATAAAAAAGGTGAAATATAAGAAAATATCTTCTTATATTTTTTAAATGAATCTAGGCCCCATACTTCCCTGGAGCATGAACTAATCATGAGCTAGATATATAGTGGTTAGCTGTCGTCATCACTCTAGAAATTAGAAGAAGCCATGACTTTATAACTTGTCCATCCTGGTAATTGTTGGAATGCACTGAACAAGACTAGTTAATGCAGTCTTTTCAGATGATGGCTCTCTTTCTCTGGATTTTTATTTTTATTTTTCCCCTGGTTCGGGGTGGTTGAGAGAGACTCTAGACTATATCTGTTCTGCTGAACGGACGTGCTTCAGGATTGGATCCTTCACTCAGGCAAATTGGATTATGGCAGCACTTCTCAAGGTGAGCTTTAGCCTGTATTTTTTATTTTTTATTTTTTTACGCTAACTAGCACTTGATTCTGGGTCTTGTCCAGGAATTGTGATACCTTATGGGCCTAAAATGTCCTAGTTAGATGTGAGCAAATTTTTGCCTTTTTTTTTCATAGCACCTGATACCCCATAGGGGCTGTATACAACCCATCAGTGTAGTCCTGCAGCATGCTGAAGATGTATATTGTTCACTTGGAGTGCAGCGTGATGTGTATGGAAATGCTTGAGGGTGGAAAACCTTTTGGAAGAATAGTTGTGGAGCATGTAAGGCTGAGCAAGTCAAAATTCGTGGTGGACTGTCTATATTGCCTCCATGGAGTATTCCCTGGATCAAGTTATCTTGAAGTTATCTCGAGTACGGCTAGAAATGATAACTAACATTTATTGAGTCTGATCAGGGACCCGTGATCAGGTAGTGCACTGGGGAGCTAAACTGTGAGTGTAGGTGTGCCATGGAGCTCTGGGGGGCTTCCAGCTGTGAGCAGGAACAGATTTCTAGATACCTAAGGAATATCAGGTCTCAAAGTAAAGTACAACTGTAAGTGGCTTTTGAGTTAGTTAAATGAGGATGTTAATTTCTTTCTTACGGTTTGGTTCGGGCGTAAATTCTACTAAAACTGTACTGAAAGTTAAAGTTCTATCTAACAGTAAATCTACTGCAGCCTTTAGACCATGAACTCAAAAAAACACCCTGAAAGCTATTGGATCTATTTAAAGATTCTAAATACAGCTTACTCAGCCCATAATTTGGTACTGTGATATGAAGCATAACAAAACCAGTGTCTTTCAGCGAGACACCAAAATTCAGTGTATGCTTCAGATCAGAAACCCATCATTTCAGGAGCTCAGTGCAGCACTCAAAAGGGAATTTCACCTTTTTAGTACTGAGACACATCTTGGAAAGATCTTCAGGTGAAACATGATTCCTTAGACTGCTGCTCTGCTGGTAAAAATGACTTTGAGCATTTTGATTGCCTAAGTCAGAAGTTACAAATAGCTGTTTGTAGACCAGGTGAAAATGCAACTGTTGACAATTAAAGATTATGGAGTACTGCTATGTCACTTGACTGAGGCATTTAGGGCTGGAGATGTGGAAAGACATAGGTGAAGAGATTTCCTGGTTTTCTCTCTCTCTGTAGAACTTGCAAGGGAATGCATGCTGTTATGTTCATTTTTTGTTTTCCTTGGACCTTCCTTCTCAGAAGTCTGCAAAAGCAACGTAGTCTTGACTTTCCTGGAGAGACTATTTGCTTTTTACTCTAGTAGACTTCTGCATGACGGCATTTATAAAATGTTTGCACAAACTGCATCTTACGCAGTGTCTTATCATTACATCCATGATGTGGAAGCTCAAACGTTTATCCCCTTTTGAAAGTGCATTACTTTGTCTGTTGTATTCATTCAGTGTTTGACTTTAACTGCTTTAATGCTGCACTTACACAAATATTCTAATTAGTGTAGTTTTGAAGACTCAAGTTTACCACATTAAAAGCAAAGATAAAATTTCTGGCTGGAGCTGGCAATTCCTGGGATAAGTTTTATTTCCACAAACATCCCTCCCCCTCTTTTGGATAGTTTTGAAACTTTTTTTTTTTCCTAATGAGTGTGTTTACTGAGAGTGACTTGATAAATGTTTGTGAATATATTTCAGCTTCAGAGTTACTGCAAGTAACGTTTGATCTCATTCTTGTAATTTGCTTTGCATGTGCTCTCAGTGAGCATACGACACTTAACTGTCTCCTCTCTGCTTGCACTATATCTTTTAAAATCGCGTCTCTCATGAGCATACTCATAGTTGGACTTTTGAGATGCATGCCTTGTAAATTTGCTTTTTCTAAATATTCAGACAAAACTTTTTTTTTTGTAGAATACCTGTCAATGATTTTATGTTTTATTTGCCAGAATATTAATGGNCATCAACATTCTTGTCATGGTTAGAGTGGCTTGAGAAGAGATAAAAGAAAACTGTAAGGAAATAACCTGAAATTTCTAAATTAATAGATTTCTAGTTTATCTTCCCAGATCACATTCTTTTTCTTTTTTGTTTTGTCTGGTTTTATTCTTTTGATTGAACTGGAAGTGTTCAAGCAAGTTAATATCCCACGTAACTTGAAGGACACGCATCATTACTAATAAATGCTACACCAGGTCCCTTATTTTTATGTAGCAGCCATAGAAGATTTCAGAAATTCAGCTGCCGCTGTCTGGACAACTTTATCGGTTATTTATCACTTCAGCACAAGCATTTCTTCTGGAGCCCACTAAAATGAGAAATGGCATAGATGATGCACCCTCAATACTATAGGAATGGTCAGGCTAGCTTTCCCTGTGTATGCAGAAAATAACTCATTTTTCCCCTCTTACACTGTGAACAGACGCAGTTTCTTTAGATTGTATTCTAGATGTGTGGCAGAAAGAAGCAGGACTTTATTAAGGCAGAATTTAAACTGCAGAAGTCAAGTTTCCTTTATTTATTTCCCTTTTTGGTGAATGACCTTCAGTGTCGTTCAAGGAGAAACATGATATGCTCCCTCCTAGTACAAAAGAAATTGTAGACAAACTAGACTTTCTGGTGGAAGCCCGAGAGATAGTAATGCTTGAGGCAATAAAGATTTCTGAAACAGCATTATGAGAGTTAGCTGCCACATACAGCTGGACCATGTGCCTGCTTGCACCAGGTCCAGAACTTCTATCGTGTCTGTAATGGAGTCAAATTAATGTTATCGAGGAATTGGTTTTGGTCCTTTATGAATGTGTATTGCTCAGGCTTTGTCAGTTGTGCAATGACTGGCGTATTTTCTGCTACTCCTGTCTTGTGCTAATTATATAGAGGTTGCCTCAGAGAAATTAGGTTGAAAACAAAGTGGTGTGTTTGGTGGGGGTGTGTGTGTTGGTGTTGGGGTGTTGTGGCTTTTGGTTTGGTTTTAAAAGGAGAGGGGTAATGCAGGAGAGGTGCACAGGTAGTTCTTGGCAAATAGAGAGCATTTGTCCATCTAAAGAGGAATGTGGGTTTTCTGGTAGGACAATGTGAGGGTTTTCTAGTATTTTTTATTGAAATTCCCCTTTTTTTTCTCTGTATTGCTCAGATATGACAAACACAGCTATATAGTTTCAGCTAAGCACTTGTTAGAGGATGGGTTGGGGCAGTTTGAGTTGTAAATTTCTGAAATTCTGTTAAGTATTTGCAAATGACGTTCTGCTTTATGATCCCAGAGTAGTTCGTGCAAACAAACTGTAAAATCCGAGGTGTTTGATGTCCTAGCTACAAATTACTTCTGAATTTTTTGGAATCATAACTAATCACAACAAAGTATATTTTTTTCATCTGGAAAATTTCCATTCAGTGTATATTTCATTCCAGAAAGCATGTTAGTAAGCTGCCTGCTGTGTACCTGCTGACAGAATGAGAGTCGAGCCTCTAGTAGAGGTGTTGCTTTTCCTTCATTGCATTGATAGTACTGGATGTGTTTTTAAGGAATCAAGCATAAGCATTTATGAGTTTTCCCTGGTGTAAGTTTTTTTTCTTTGTTCAGTTGTGCTGCCTTCTTCCTTCAAATAATTTTTATAATAGAACATTTTCTGTGTCTGACAAGTACAAAAAAAACCAATCCCCTAATTCCCTCTTCAAGCATGTTACAGTTTTGAGACATGGGCTAAAAATAGGCTTCAAAAAACACTTTGGGACACATTAATTACAAAAAAGCAGTCAGTCCATCACCATTTCTTTAACCATGCTTCAGCCTGTAAAGGATACCATGACAGTTGTTACCATGTAGTGATTGCAATGAGCTGAGCACATCAGTTCCACCTGTGCGGTTGCATGATGTGTGATGACCGAAATATGCAACATTTTATATAAAATCTAAGATTCAGTATGCGAAGTGGAATGCAATCACATATGGCAGGCATGAGTACAAATTAAGGTTTTCATGAGGGCTTTACAAGTGTGCTGCTGTTAATGGGTCATGTTAAACTTTCTGCTCAGCAGACAGTCCCTGGTCTTCCTGACAAGCTGTTACACCTGTAGCTCTCACTGAATGTTATTGAAGCTATCTTCTAATGGAGTTAGAGGACAGGTAAAGACAAACAACAGACAGTAAATTTGAATAAACCTTTCCACAAGCACAACAAAGTTTGATTTTGTGGAGAAAACAGTGTGGATCTCAAACATATGTTGCCTTGCAAGGAGCATAACGCATAAGAAATGCATTCCTGAGCATATGTGTTGAGTGGCTACAGCATGTAGAGAGGGAGAGAAATGCTACTCTTGCTATCAACCTTGGAAGAAGTAGACGGACTGTGAGATTTTGTTTCTGCATCTCTCATGCATACCTTTACATGCCTTTATAGCTGCACTGTCAATTTTAGATTTTGCTATTGAATACTTCTACTCATTTTGACTGGCATGAGTTCATAGTGACATTAAGGTAATTAGCTGAATAGATATGCGATTCTTAAGAGTACTTAAATACTAATCAAGTGTCCAGCACTTTATTAAAATCTTCCTGTGCAGCCGATGAACTCTGAAGGCAGGTGTAAGAAATGGTAGCTTAAGGTATTGTGGCAGAAAATATGCAGTACCCAAAACACTATGGTAGCAGACTACAGCTGTCACAATCTGGAGGATCTGAACCAATCTTGACTTGAAAGTTGCATGAAAGTCATGCCCTGTTTAGAGCTAGAGTTTATGGTAGCTGAATGTCTGAAAGCGTGTTACTGTTGTAGCAAACCCACAGGAACATTTTGTAGCCTCTGCAGAAGCAGAGTTCCTGGAAGAGCAAAGAAGATAGGATGGACAATCTTGGGAAAATGTTTTCCTGTTGCTTTCACAAATCCCTTATTTGATTTTTCTTGAATGCAGTGACTTGAAATGGATCAGGTGAAGTGGAAAGATGCTTCTGGAGGAATGGGACAGTCAACTGGTCTGTGTAATAAATATGCAAACTGAAATAAAAATTCAGGTGGCTCTGTAATAGGTAATGTGGTGAGCATTAGAAGTGGATATATCATGTATTGACAAAAGGAATTCATGTTGCAGGGGGGGAAGAAAGCCTATTGGAATAATAGAGCAGGTCAATGTTTTTGCACTTCATAAGTCAGAAATGAACTTACTGAAACTCCTTTTTTCCTCAAATTTTGGCAACAACTGTTCTTGCTTTTCTTCTTTTCCTTCCTTGTGTTTGAAAAAGTATATGGGAGGTGAACACAAAAGGTTGGGGAATGTTGGTGGTGGTAGGAAATTTCTGGAAAACCTATCAGTAATTATGATGTCTGATTAGGAAAAAAATTTCTTAGGAACTTCAGTTGTCTAAAGTAGTCAGAAGAAAAAAAAACACTTTCTTCAATTTGAAGAGGGATAGTACCACTTAAACTTTGTTCAAATATCTGTCTTGGGGAAGGAGCAAATGGGAGATTTTTTTTTTTTGTTTTGGAGGTAACATACTTTATTTCCATTTTATTCCATTTCATTTTACATGAAAAGCAAGAAAAATAATGTGAATCATGACCTACATTTAGCTACCCATTTCACTATGAATTTGTGATACTCTGTGATTAGCTGTTTATGTCTGGCTGACTTTACTGTGGTCAATAAAGTCCTTCAGTTGGGTCTGTTTCTATTATAAATACATGTGGTGCCTCAAATGATGGAGCTCTGATCTGAATAGGCTGCTACAGGCATTACTGCAGCAAAATCTCAACAAAACAGTTAAAATTAGATACTTTTTTTAATATTACCTGACAAATTCTCATTTCAAATGATTCAGAAAGGAAAGATATTTTTCTAAAAAAGCTTTTTTGGTTTTGAAATTCTTAACTTCTCAGTTCAAGTAGTTGCTTATTTGTTTGAGGCACTCTTGCTTTCCATTTACCTTTTTGCTTTTGAGGAAACATCATTTAAAAAAAAAAAAAGCACAGACCACTGAAATGTTATCTAGCTGCAGAAAATAATTATGTACACAGACCAGAGAGGAAATATAATACATGATGTAAACATTGTCTTATTTACAATGTCCTATTTACAATGTATGTTACATTTCTTTGTCCTTTTTTGGCAATCAGAGAAGAGAGAACTTAGGCAGTATTTTTTTTATTGATTTCTTTGGCAGAAAATATTCGAGTAGATGACCATAGATTAAAATGTTAGTGGGATTCTAAGGAAGAGTTTAGGACTGTTTCATTATTTAAGAATGAATGATATACTGATTATGACAAATACAGCCGAATAATTATATTCTCTTCCTCCTCACCTTAATAAGAGGAAAAATTACCTCAGCTGGAGTAAGAAAAACTTGTTGATATGAGGGGTTTATGCTATCACTGAATGTGAAATAACCCCTTCCATTGCTTTCATTTTCCGTATCATCTTTTCTTTGGGTTCTTGCTTAAGCCTTCATCCTTCTCAGTCCCATGTTTATATTCTAGTACGTACTTATTTATGTGGTAATAGAACCACAGAATGAAACAAATTAATTGAACCTATAACTTCATGTTTTAAACTTTCCTGTATAGGAGGTGAGGTATTTGGAGAAAGGGGGATCAGGCAAGATCAGAATGTTCTTTGTTCACTCAAGTCAGGGAAACCTACCGTAAGAGCATTTTTGAATGGTGTCTTTTGGTCTGAAAACTGTTGATGGCTGTAACAGCAAGCTCCTAGTTTTTAAGCATAGATGATATTGTTTAAATACTTCAAGATTATTTTTTCTTCTGTAAATCTGTTGTCACTAACTGATAATTTTTTTTGAAAGCTGATAATACAAATAGAAGCAAAACAGAACACATCTTAAATATTTAGAACTAAATCTTTCTGCCGTGTATACTGTGGCCAGACATGGATTTAGGAAAAAATGGTGAGAATATATACTTATGAAGTCACAATGGATAGATGGAGTGTTGCGACCTTTACAAGATTTGCTCCTTTATGTGGTCCAATAACCAAGGACTGTGAATTCCCTTAGTTATTTCTGTCATATTATTTAATATGCAAGACACATGAGCTCATTAGTAGAGCTCAAAACTCTATCAAATTACCTTTAGTAAACAACCTCAGAAATACTGTTTGTCTCTCATACTTTGAAGGCACATCAGAGGGGAAAAAAAGAACGCAAAGGTCTCAAAAGCTTTAGTTTTAATTAGTCCAAAGAGCAACCTTTCTGTTGAAATGTTATTGGCTATCATGGCAATCTTATTAAATAAATTACTTTGAGTTATTTCCCATGACAAGCCTCTGATAAAGCAGCATGTTAAATATTTGTTGCCTATTGCAACTAGTTCTGTTGTGGCTAAAGCGTAGAGGAAACAAAATAAGCCACATTTTAACTTCCTATATTCAGATGGATTTAAGACTTCTTACAAAGATGTGGCCCACTGGTTCACAATGAAAATGCCTGTTTTTTTTTTCTTGATCTTTAAAATACAAGCCTTTCTTTTTAATGCAGTGTGTAATGTCATGAGATGGTATACATGGCATCATGAGACTTCACAACCCTCATGCATAACTATACTTCTCTAGAGCGTTTTGTGTGAGATGACACAATGAATTTGGGCAACAGTTTGATGGCACTAAGTTTTACTTGCTGTATGTTTTCTTACAGACAAATGCAAGCAAGCCTCAGTGTTTCAGAAGGTTACTCAAATGATTGACATCGCGGTTCTCTGTCAACGGATGTATCTTCAACTGGCTCTGTAATGTCTGAGCTAATTCATACATTTAAGATAATTGTTTTTCTACAATGTTTGCTTCAAATTCCTCTTTTCCAGCTGAAGTTACAAAGTATGTGCCCCCGTCATACAGTAGAGGTTAGTATAGAAAATGGCTTTCTGACCCGAGCCAGTATATTCATATGGCACACTAAGGTGCCTTGCAGACTTACCGAGTTGGACTTGCATTTCATATACTACTTTTCATAGTATTGTTTGTTTGTTTTTAAATTCAATTACAACAATGCACAATAGAAGAAAAAAAAAGCATGCTGGTACTGAGCTCTTCTTGGGTGATGGTTGAGCTAGATGTTTTGCAGTACAAAACGCTGTGTGGGTTAACTAGACTTCTAGAATTGAATAAGCTCTGTGAGCTTCTAAAGGGACAACACCATGTCAAGTTAGGTTGCCCACCTCAAAACAGCTTCTTAATTTCTCCATACCTTCCATCCTGTCAGTAAACCAGTGCGAGGAAAGTGCTTTGAGAGATGTTTTACCCATGGAAAGCATCAGCAAAGTTTTGTGGCTTAACCCTCCAGTTCCTTTCAATCTCCACTGGAAGTTCCAGGAGAGGAAGATGATTGCGTCCTGTCCCCTGCTGTCCCTCTGACAGCTTGTGGTGTGCTGCATGACTTTCCCACACTGTGCAAGCTGAATCATTTCTACAGTGATTTCCTACCATAATGACTTTCTGTAGGAAGGTCTGAGCTATTGCCGAGGAATTTCAATCAATAGATTTTTCTTTTCCTCTGATTGTCTTATTTCTTCTCTTGCCCCAAAGCCCATAATTTTGATGTTGCGTTTGATGGAATTGAAGTTTGTTTTAATTGAGCAAAAAAGTTGTTATACTCTTCAGATAATATAAGCTGCAATATATGGGTTCTCTCTGGGATGCTGAGATAATTATTTACATATATATATTTGATTAGGAAGAGGGGTTAGAATGGCAACAGGAACATGAAGAAGTAATCTGGGGGATAGTAATCCTTTTTCTTTTCTGCAGTTATCAGCTGTCCTGGTAAATAAATATAAGCAGGCTACAGAATTTAGCTAGTAAAATGATAACAGACCCAGAATTTCTATGTCTGGGTTATTTCATAGATCATACTCTTGCTTTTGTGCTTATCCTGTAGGATTGTCTCAGTCTGTATTCTCTGATCTGTACCATTCCTTGAAGCTCAAAAAAAAACTGCTGAAAGGTTTTGATGTGCTTCTGTACTATTTTAGGAGCAGCTTCTTATTGTCCTTATTCATTCATTGAAATAATCTTCTGACGCTTCAAACTCTTTCTCTGGTCCTCCTCCTTCCCTAGCTTCTCTTTAGGTATAAATCTAATAATGATCCTTTCCTAATTCTTTTTTACCTTTTAACTTCCTTTTTTGTTGTTTGTTTTCGTTTAATCACTTTCATTAAGAGACGTTGCAACTGTGCTAAACAAGAAAATGCTGAAATACAAATAGGATCTGAGAATTTGGCGCTACTGTTAACTAAAGTTGGGTGTTTGGGCAGATACCTTAATTATAAGAATAATGTTATTCTGAGAACTTGGCAGGGGAGGGGAAATGTGAAAATGGGAGTGAATAATACCGGCCCAAGTTAAGCTCTGGAAGGGCAGCAAGTACAAAGGGATCTATTACTAAGGAGGTAATGGCATGGGTTGGTTACGGTCTGGGAGGGAAGAGAGGCAGGGACAGCACTGCAGCAGTCAAAGGGAGTTTGAAACTAACAATTAGATTGTCCAGCAAGGAAAGGAAATCTGTGTATTACGTGGCCAGCTAGTTACGCCTGTTGTGGTAGGCATTTGGCTGCTGGAATATGCATTCAAACTAACCTAATCCCCATTGTAGGGTGTCACATTTCGGTACAAATCTGAAGGCGTGCTTCTAAAGGATATTGCACAGAACTTACAAATTTAACAGCTTTAACAACTGGGTTCAGTCTTTGCATTGTTCTATTGCTTTTTTTCCCCTGATACATTTCCCCCTCAGTGGCTTGCCTTGTTTTGGAACATGTAGATTTGGGATTTCCCTCCTCCTCCATCTGCAGAAGCTGAAGTTATTCTGTTTTTCTTCTGTATTACTCTACTGTCCTACATAAGCCTTGTTCTCATGAGAGCAAGATTTACCTCCATGAAACAAAACTCATGAGGCATTCTCTTTTGCTCTTTGGAAAACTATCAGCCTTGCATCTTGACCACTGGGCTGTCTAGGCTATGAAGTCATTTTAAATATCAAGAAATCCTTTTGGTTCAATTTTTTTTCAGGGCATTAATGTTAATAGTGGGCAGTGATTTGGAGCCCTTGAGTAGCAGCTAAGACTTTTGTTATTTCTCTACATCTATTTAAACACATTCTTACAATCTAAAGGGTCAGAACATTTAGCAAGCTAGATAACCTTCTAATTACCGCTTCTCCTCCAGAAGCAGTTTAGTGTCACCAGCATGTGATGATCCTATTAAAAAAAACATGGGATTTCAAATACACAAACCAAGAGGAATTTTCAAGCTTAAATGTAGCATGGATATAAGGATGTTGAATATTCCTAGCTCATTTGTAAATCTCTATGTGGTTTC
Source organism: Anseranas semipalmata (assembly GCA_013399115.1). Taxonomy (NCBI): domain Eukaryota; kingdom Metazoa; phylum Chordata; class Aves; order Anseriformes; family Anseranatidae; genus Anseranas; species Anseranas semipalmata. The sequence goes on along the minus strand of VXAA01004600.1, from coordinate 767,242 downwards.
TCTTTAAAAAAAGGTTGATTTTTGGAGAAGAAAAAAAAATCTAAGTTGAAAGCGATTGTAACACACAGGACAATTTTTTATTTTATTTTCTTAGAAATTGGCATTCTAGTGGTGAATTCACATTGCAAAACACTTGAATCTAGTGCAGCCAAAGGGGAAAAAATAGGCTAAAATATTACAGTTAATTCCTTCTTTTATCTGCCATCTTCCTTGTTCTGCAAGTACATAATCATATTAAGAAAGAAATCTTGGAGGGCTGAAGATGTCAAGCTTTGTTATATAATGATGTTTTATATAGCAGTTTTCCATCCAAGATAATACATTGGAAATCTTTGGTAAAAGAAGGGCTTTTCAGTCAAATCCATCACAAGGCTAGCACGTGCAGGTTTTGCTAGACAACAGAACAAGGATGAACAAAGAAAAGCAGACTGAAACCCTGATGCTTTTCAGATTCAGCTCTAAAATGTCTTTTTAGGAGATCAAAGCTTCGCAGTTAGATTAAACCTTTCAACTCCTCCACTCCAATTCTCCTTAGAACTTGGATCACAGGTAGGTGATTACAAAACAACAGATACCTCCACTGCACTTCTTCCATATCGAACAACCGTACTTACTAATTTATGTTACTCTAAAACTGTTGCATTTTGATATGTAATAAATTTTGGAAGAGGTCTGCTAAGGCTTGCTAGCTTAATGCTATTCAACATTCCAGAAGTCAGCCAGGTACCTGTAAAGACACTTAACATTAATATATTGGTATTTTTCCAATAAATTTGGTATATTTTCTTAAGTTGGCACATATGGTCTAAACTTTAAAGCAAGGCTTATGACTCTTGAGACTTTACGTATATACTGCTGTGCTGTCAGCTGCTTGAGGGAATTCAAGCTCCTGCTCTGCAGTGTGTTGCTGCTCTTGGGAGCAGCCCGATGACTCCTGCTGGTGTAGTGAGATGTTGGCGATTAGTCTTTTTAAGCCTCTCCATAGTATATAAGTGTGTGTATATATACAAGTACACACACATTGCATAGATCAATTGGTATTTCTTTCTTCTTCCTTTCATTTCTATTAACATGTCTGTGTGCATATCAACAAGGAGGGAAGCAGGTCTCTTTTATAGAGAAATGGTAGTGTTTCATAAGTGCTTGATCTGGTGAATGCAATGTGTTCCGAAATTAACTCCTTTGTGGTAACATTGGATTGCTGTATTCAGGGGTCCTTGCCACTCTGGCCAGCAAGCCTTCAATGGCTTGAGTGTCGGGTCATTTTTGTCTTTTTTTCTCATTCTGACAATCACCTTTTTCGTGAAAGAGCCTGGAAAACAACTTTGTTTGTGGTAAACCTGGATAAATGTTCGTTCTTCCTTCTCTTGCCCTTAATTCAGCTCTTCCTGTCTTTTCTCCCCAACAGCTTAGGGGTTCAGTACTGTGGTGGGAGGTTAGGTCCTGTCTATGACATATGAACAAGTGCCTACGGATGCCCTAAGGAAGCGAGAAACAAAGCTGGAGCATCTGACTCCTAGTACAGCAAGGAGATGGCTCCTCTTCTGCAGCCCTTTAACCTACTTGAAAGGAGGACCAGGTGGGGTTGTGGACCAGCTGCGGAGGGCTGGGGGCTGAGGACAGCCCTTTACTAGGTAAAATAATCAAAGGGTGACAATTTACACTTGGTAAGTTATTGGTAGTAGATCCCAGATGGGTTAAGTTAATAGAGTAGCAGCCTAATTAAAACATTTCCTGTATCTTGCTTTTCTTCCTGCATGTTTGGGACAGGTCTTCTGGGAACTCCATGTGGGAAAGTTGCTTGGAAACACTTCCTTCTGTGATTATGCAGCGATTTCATTGTAATGATGTTGCTAAAACATGAGCTCATGAAAGATTGAACTCTGACATGAATGCCTTCCACTTGTGCAATTCTGGAATGTTTTAGGTATATTGAAATTCTAAGTTGTTACTTTTTTTTTAATGCCTTTTCTGTTTTAAGATGACTTATTCTGTTCCTAACCACCCTCCTGATTTGTGTAGGGTTTCTAAGTGACACTTAATGAGGTGTTTCTAGTAGAGTTTATAAAGGAGGTGTGCCTTCAGTAGAAAAGTAAATCAATGAAAGTTGTAAGAAAGAATTTGTGGGGGAAGGGGTGGCCTTATCTCTTTTGGCTCTTAGGACATGTATGGAATTAAGCCAAATACCTGTTTGTTCTGGAATTGTCACATTTAGTTGCTAAATCAGCAAGACCATGTATCCTTAGCATGTGCACAAAAACTGAGGTGATCTGTCAAATATTTGCTGTCTTTGGTGCTTACACTTACACATCAATTTCGAAATACTTGAAATAAAGCTAGGGTTTCACTTTCAGTCATTTCTTGAATATATACTTCTAAAACAGGGTGAACGTATCCCTTCTTTCTCATTCTTCTGCAATGTTATAGCCTTCTTCTTGCTAGAGGGCAGACAAGGAGAGAGGCTGATCTGGTTCTGAGACGAGGGGGGCACTTCTCTGCCTTTCCCCTGGGTCACATAACCTGCCCCGACATGCCTATCTTCTTCCAGACTAGCTGGTGCTTCTGTAGCTTAGTCTTTTTCTTGCTGATATTTTAATTGCTATAAAACAGAAGGAAAATGCATACAAATGCAATAGCTGTAGCGTTTTGTTCCCAAGTCTTTGTCTTGAGAATTTTCTAAACCTTACTTCGATTCTCTAAATTTTGTTAGCATCAGGTTTTAAAGAGCTGTGAAGAAAAATGTGGTAGAACAGGGTTTGACTGCATCCTTGACTTTTCTTCTCTTGAACGGGAGAGTCACCTTATTAGGTCCAGTAATAGAAATGAACCTGAGATAACTAGTGCTACATCAACTTCAGTATGAACTTTTGTTTTCCAGGGGAAGGAAGACAAATTATAACAACAGGAAAAAATTATACCATGTATGTAAAACCTGCCATTTTCAGAGAGATATTCTGTCTTTAACGATGGATGATTTTTTTTTTTTTTTTTCCTCAGATGCTACTGCTTTTGCTGCAAGCTTTCACATTTTACTGGCATTTCATTTTCAGAATGCACCATTTTTTGTGGTCAACCCCTTAGTCAATGGAAGAGAAAATGCAGGGGAAGGAAGCTGTGATGCAAGTTATCCTGTATTATATAGGAATAAGTTCTTGTGCTTTCATTTGGTTCTGTCAGTGGGAAATGGGAAGATAGGAAACCAGAGCGGATGGACCTTTGCTTGGTAATTGTTATCCAGTGTCACACTGATATTTTTCTGTCATTTTTCTGCTGCTTAGGTTCTTCTAGGTAGATCTGATATCTTTAAGATAAAAGTACAATTTTTTAGGGGGGAGTTAGGCGCATGCGCACACACACCCCTACAGAAAAGTCAGTAATTATCTGTTCATTGTCAATATTCCCCGAGGAGCTTCAAGTTACAGGTGGTTTGTGGTTGGTACATCTTCAGTTGCTACTCTTTCCATATCAGGAACATTCTCTTGGGGAAGGAAACTTGAAAACAAAGTATTTTTCTGTTAAACGTGTGCTATCAGAGAATATCAGTTGTATGTAATGTAGGGCATCTCTGTCCCTCTCCTGTATTGCTTCCTCTTTCTTTTGTTTTCGGTAAATGAGATTTTGTTGTTTTTGTTATAATCATGAACGAGCTCTATCAAAGATATCTTACATTTTGAAAGTAACTGCTTTGGAAATGGAGGAGTAAGATGCTTTTGGGGGAGTCAAAGTTTTACAAGCTGTTTTCTGTCCTACTCTCAAACATAGTATATTTCAAAGAGTAAAAACAACATTTTATCTTTTCAACATTTGGTGAATACTGAACTTCATCTTTTGTCCTTTGATTTCTTACTGGACTCAAGGTGAGTAGCTCAGGTTTTTGTTTGCGTAAACTCAGGCATAATGATGTTTTCTGTACAGTTCTGAGAACAAAGGCTGTCCTTTTTACTGGAAGCGGGGTTGCAGAGCTCTTCAGGTTAAATCCATTGTCCACACAGTTAACTGTGTCTTGCGAATGTAGAATGAAAGGCCGTACTTATGCTGTTGCTAGCTACCTAGCCAGTGTAGATAATAGCTTTAGGAGTTTGCTAGACACTTATTTGTAACAGCTTGAGCAGGCTGGTTGTATCTTAATCAGTAACTAGTGATGGTGTGTATGAGTATGTCTATTTATTGTTCAGTTGCATTGCTGGAGATGGATTTAACTTCTAGGTAGGATAAAACATCCCACAACAACCCCACCTCAAAGAAGTGATACAGATTTTTCACAAAACCAACTTTCTTGAGAAATCTCTGCGCTCAGTGTTCTCTCAAAAAGACAGAATGCCTCAAAACAGGGATGTTTGCATTCAAAGTGGCACTCTGATAATTCAGTTAGGTTCTGGTATGGGTATCTGCTTGTCATGCTCTGTCTTCAGTCTGTCATACTGTAGACCAGCGTGGAACCATCACTGAAAATAAAATCTTGCCATGGAATTTGGTTCCTGTAATAAAAAAGAAAAGGAAGGATTGTGTAAGCACCCTATGTTGAAAATAAACAGTTGCATTTTAGACTAATGCTTTACTGATGATTTAAGGCTTTACAGACTTCTGTACACTAAGGAAAAAGTATCATATTGAAATTTCCTTTAGTTATTAAAAAAAAAAAAGTAAAAGAGACTATAGTTCTATATCCCAACCTTTTAGCTCTAGTGGAATTAATCCCCCCCCCCTTTTTTTTTTTGCACGTTCTTCCCCTTTCTTGCACCATTGCACAAGCATTGCGAAAACCAATAATGTGAAAGAACACGAAGCCAGCTATAAGCTCTGTACTGTTCTGCTTGTTGTTGAATTAAGCCTTCCACGTTCAAATAGAGGAATTCATCAAACTGATTTCTTCAGCAGTCCTTCTGCTTTTGGTTGGCACTTCTGCTCTGCTCAGCAATCAAACACTTTTTGTCTGACATCTGCAAATAAAATTTTACAATCTTCTAGACAGGCCAAAAAGTAGTTCTCAACTCTCAGTTTGAGAACTTACATGTATTTTAATAAACTGTTCATGACAATCTATTTTGAAGGTGTGTGCAGCAAGATCTCCATATTTATAAAATGAGGATACCTAGATCTCAAATTTTTGTTCTTCACTTGCCTTCCCCTTTCCTTTTACCTTGTTATCATAGGAAATGTACCTGACAGAAAGTATTTCATGTTGTTTTAATCAGCTATCTGGCAGATAGAAGACAAAATGATTGGTTTCATTCAAGATATGGGCAAATCGCTCCTTAGAAGTATTGAATTCCTCTCTCGTTCACCATTAAAATAAGGAGCTCAGATCTGGTATTCAAAGTTTTATCCAGCACTATGGAATATGCCGCAAAATTTTCTATATTCTTCTAAACATAGTTGCAAAGGTCTTCTACACAGTGTGACCCTGTTGTCACAAATAAGCTGATTTTATTAAATATAGCTTTATTTCTCAGGGGTAAGATGCCTGCAACTTTCAGCATGTAACTTTGAAATCCTCACTATGTGGTTTCTTCCTTTTAGAATTTTCAGGAATCTTAATACAGCTAGCAAGTGCGGCATCTTCATTTCCTTGACCAATTTCTTAAAAATGAATCATTAAGCAGCAGTTCTTGTTTGTCCCTAAGGTAATCAGCAGTGATTTGATTGTAGGAACTCCGATTTGTTATGTAATGATATTTGATGATGTAGCCTTTCATAACAGCAGTAACTTTTGTTACAAATCAGGCACAGCACTTTACCTTCTTGGTATATTAAGTCAGCATAATTCTATTGGTTATGAAATTCTTTCTTGTCATCATTGTGTGGTTCTTTTTTAAGTGCATTCCATACTTTGATTTGAATAACAGTTCTGGTGTAATAACAGTTTTACTGAATGCTGCAAAGGCAGATGGAGACTTTTTCTTCTTGTTCCATTCTTCTATGGACGTGGTCTGGAGAAAGCTTTGTCTAAGAGTTCTCAGCTCTAAATTGCACAACCAAGAACACTGAAGACATTAATGCTGTTGATGTAGATAGCATGCCTAAAAGTGGTAAGTATTTCAGCAGGTATTGAACACAGAGACCTTTGTAAGTGCATTTAGGCCTCACTTCTGAACTGCCAAAGCAGGCAGTTTTTCAGAGCAGACTATCACAAAATTGCCTAACGAGCAGCTTTAGCTGTTGGCAGAGCAGCTTCGTGTGGTACCTCTTTGCAGAATGACGCGGAGTGTGAAGACTGAAGGAGCTGCCAAGCCCAGCAGTTCCCTTTCCCTTCCTCCCTGTCGCTGGGGGGAGACGTTGCAGCTAGACAGCTTCTCCAGCTCTGAAGAGGAACGTGATGGTGCTTTAGTCCATGGAAGGTTTAAAACACTCTCCTAGGCCCTAGTGAGAGAGGAAGGACACCACATACTCGCAGTTTGTGGCCAGATGTGTTGTCATTTTTTTCTCCCTGCCCTTGTGATGACAGAACTTGATTTTGATTGCACTTTGGGAAGCCATGAGCAAGTCAGCTGTGCGGTAACTTTTCCTTCTGGTATAGAGTGGTGTTGGAAGAAGCCTTTTGGTTTTGCAGTGGAGCAGTTGGCAGCGTGCAGAGGGAAGGTGGGCATCACTGAGAAGTACCTCTTCCTACCATGTGACATGGGAAAGAATGGGCCCACAAAAGGCTTATGTGAGGGGCACCACTGTTGGCTGTGTTGCTCTCTGTGCGTGGCTGGGCTGCGATTCTGCTTTTCGTGTTGTGTAGAAACAATGCATGACATCTTCTGTCAGAGATGGCTGGCTTTCATCAGCTCAGGGATGCATTTCTGTACATCCTCCCTCTTTTTTGGTGGTGCCTCTGCATGTCTCCTTCAGTTATCATTTGTTTGTGGGTTTTTGTAATAGCTGGAAAGCAATCCTGACCAATCCGTTGTCCGCCTTCTCGTATTTGGCCTAAAGGGTGTACACTTGGGTATTGTGCATTTATTATTGTATGTCAGAATAAGAGACTCAGAGTAGCAGAGAACACCAGTCATTGTTGCTAAGGTGACTGAATCGAGCAAAATAATTAAAATCCTTCTTTTCTCAATCTGGAAGGATCAACCCCATAGCTGCTTTTGTTCTTAGTGAGGCTTGGAGATGTCCCATGATTTTACACATTATCTTTCTGTGAATAGGACACCTGTTCTTAATTTTGAGATGTTAAGGTGATGGATGTCTCAGATGGGACTGTATGTTCAGTAAAGCCTGGCATTTTAGGCTGTTTACATGTCTGGTTTAGGGGACAGCTAAAATAAATGCTAATTAACTTTCTCAGTCTTTCAGTTGGAAAATATTCTTTGCTTCTTAGCTATTTCAAAGAAAGCATTTGCTCAAAATAACAGAGGGTGGATGGACAAGTTCTGCAAAGTTTCTGTCATCTTCTACCCTCGCAGAGTACTCCTGTCCTGAAGTACACTGTCAATGATATGCCTAGTGAACAGGAAGCTTTTTATTTCATGCTGTTAATACCGAAGCACAGTGCTTCAAATGAAGTAACTTTTATATTGCCATTCTCCTTCTGTGTTTTAAAAAACATGCTGATATTGGGCATTATCATATATTAATATATAACAATACAGATAACATAGGAGTGGAGTATGTTGGTGGCGGGAGTGATGGGAAGGGGATTGATCTGCAATGGTAATTGCTGACAGATGTCAACACATAGGGGTCTTCAGCCTACTCAAGCACTGTGTCAGAAACCGCTTTGAGTCTATGGTTGGAAGGAGATCTGGCATGGATATCCATGAAACTTTGTGTGGCTGCCTTGGGTGCCAAAAATCAAAATGCTCTAACCCATGTCATCAAAATGAACAAGTACATTCCTTTTCATGGACAATTTTCATTTGTTTCATGACATTTGCCATCAGTGTCTCAGCCGTATATGTCACTGTGGCAACAAAATAAATAATTGTTTTATGTGTATGAAGCCCTTAAAGTAGAGTCTTAGACTACCTTTGGGTGTCAAGCTTTCAGAGACCGTTAGTTGCATGCTTTTCTTTGAACAGTCTTGTGTTAGCATGCTGCTTCTGTACTTGCAGAGTGAGATTTCTAGGAAAGTGACTGCTGGTCATTCCCAAGTTGTTACTGCTGTCTACACAAGTCAATACTGCTTTATTGAGTCAAAAGGGAGCACCGTTAGAATGAAGATATTCCTGGAAATTGGCAGCAAGACCAAGGAACCTGTGGGCTTACTGCTCAGTGGGGCAGTAGACGTAATGACAACACAGAAAAGGCTGAGGTGCTTAATGCAACTGCCATGGATTTCTTCCAGGAATGTAACTTCCATGTTTCCAGGTCCCTGTGCCTAGCTGCACCCCAGTGGGATTCCTTCAACCATGCTGAGAAGCTGGCTGATGTCATTGCAAGGCTTCTATCACTTTTGAAAGGTGTTGGCAAGGGAGAGGTTCCTTGTTGCTGAAAATAGGTAAACCTCACCCATCTTCAGAAAAACATCCTACAAGAGCCGTGTTCAGGCCCACGAAGGACAAGGACTGGGAATAGTCAGCACAGATTTAACAACAAAGGTTGTTAATTTATGATGAGATGATTGGTTACAAGGGCAAAGGGAGAGAAATGCATATTGTTTGTCTTGACTTCAGCATGGCTTTCGATATGCCTTCCTATTGCATCCTGATAGCCAAATTGCTGAGAGATGAACTGTTTAAGTGGATGAACAGGTGATTGTAAAACTGAATGGACCAGTGGGCTCAAGGAGTTATAATCAATGAGGAAAATTCCAGCTGGCAGTCAGTTTCTAGTGCTGTGTCTCAGGCACATCCTGGGATCAGTCCCATTTAATATTTTCATTAATGACCTGGACAATGAGACCAAATGCATACTTGGCTAACCCCAAACTGAGAGCAGCACTCAATATACTGGAGGGCAAAGTTATATCCTCATGATAGAACCAAGTTTCTGGTTACATCCATCACTCGTGAGAGAAGGATCAGAAGACACAGAAAATGGCTGCTGAACAGTGCCATCCGGGTTGTCTGTCCAGAAAAAAATAAGCAGTGGTAAGTTAGATATGTGGATGGTTTTCTCTCGTATTTTCAGAAGGCTCACAATGATGACTAGAAGGCTTTCTCAACTCTGCAAAGACTTTTGAAACTAAGAGTTTAAGAAGTTTTCTCAGACTCGTATGAAGTTCAGTTGTGGTTCTCAAAAGCCTTGAAGAGAAATTCACAGTGCTCCCGAGGTTAATGGGGAGGCTAGGGATGACTAGGGGTAAGATAGTTAGGGGTAGTTTAATAGGGGTAGGTAGGGAAGGGAAGTGAGAAAGCATGGCACGGTAGAGCAAAAGATGTGAGTTGTAAACAAGCTTATCCAGCAGAGGTTTAGTCAGACCTTTGTAAGGTACAAAAGAGCTTTTTTCTTTCTTCAGTCCATGGCCTGATGTTCATGGCCTAACATCTACAGTTAGAGACAAGGTCTACCCTCGTCAGCAGGTTTATGGGGAAGGGAACCAAACCCTCAGAGGCTGCAGCAGAAACACATTTCCTGTTTTCTTTGCCTTTTTCCTTTTAGTAGCATTCTATGAGATGGGATTTTTTTTGCCTGTCTTCCTACCTGCCACTCTGATTGTGAAGATATCTTTTGTAATATTACTGTCAATGTGACTGTACGAGAGCAAATTATATTTTTTTTTTATAGATTTTGCCTTAAAATATTCCCAGTTTCTATCTTCTGTTTGCTGCTTCTGGAGAATAATTTGCTGGAATATCATTGAACAAAGACATCCTAACTCATTATAATTACTCTGAAGCAACATGCTTGAGGGGGGCTCTGGGGAAAGCTGGAAGATGTACAGTACATGGATATGTAGGAAATCACAAGAAAAATGTAGTTCTGGGCACCAATTAATGCAGACTAATTGATTATGCTTTAGTTGACCTTGATTACCCATTAGAGAGTGTCAAATGGAAAGTCAATATGAATGACAAAATGTAAAAGTGCACGTTACCATAAATCAGGTGCATTAGTGACATCTGTTGAGAGTTCAAAATGCTGCTCTAGAATAATGTTCAGAATTTTAGTGCTTTCCTCTCAGATAATCTTTTTACGCTCTATGCTAGACTCATGATGACAGAGTGTCTCTGGCAGGGATACAGACCGCATCTTAAAAGGCAATTAGACTCAAGGAGTATTTTTCTCTAAATAGTTGTCTTGATCACATGGGTGTGCTTGTTGACTAGAATAGGTCTCCCATAAAGCACAATGGTATTTCTGTGGCAGATGGAATTGTGGTCAATGACACTTCACAGGCACATGGCAGTTAGTATCAAACTGAGTGCAATCTGACCTTTTTGATTTAATTTAGCTGTAATGTAGTAAAGAAGTTCTGTTGACCACGTGCAAGTTCTCACACGAAGAATCAATATCCAAAAGCAGGAGAATCTGAGGGTGTAATAAATGAAACTCTGGGCAGAAAAGAGTTTACTGGTACTTTGTAATGTGCTCAATGAGTGTTGTTTCTCCCAAGCTCACACCTCTGGAAAGAGGTATTGTTGATGATCTTGTTAAGACTAAAGTATTTTAGCTAATACAAACAACAGGAGGAGAAACTGTTTTCCAAACAGCCCTGACAGTCAGTCTCCCGGTTCTCACAGTCTCTGGATTTCTTCAGTTCAGGTAGCTAGCCAAATGTGTAGTGCTGTGCTCCTGAAAGATGTATACAATCTGTATGAAGGAAGACAGGAAACTTACAATTTGCCTGTCATACCTTTGGCCATGTTTTGTGATACTGAAAACAAGCCATGTAATAAGGAAGAAGATCACAGCAGTGTGGCTAGGTTGTACGTCTCTTGAACTGTTACAAGTGAAATGTGCTCCTCTCCTTAATATCTGCACAAAGTTGATATTATCTAAATGCATAATTATGTCCACATTTGAAGTTTTAGATAGAAGTTAGTTGTTGCTTTTGACGCCTTCAGGAATTTTGCCCAAAGCTGTATTTCGCCCTGAGCAAACTGGGAGCTAAAGTGACAGTGACCTTCCTATAGGCTAGTATTATATTCAGAGTGTAAATCCTAGATAATTATCTGTTTCTATAATGGAGGTGTCCAAAACTCTTCAGTCATAAGAAGAGATGATGGGAAGGGTGGAATCATTATAAGTACTAAAAAGAATCCTCCATGCCCCAAAGATTAAGGGTCAATTTCTGCCTTTCTCAAACAAGCCATTTTCCATTCTAACAACAACAAAAAAAGGAAGATTTTTCTATACCATCTCTGTTCATCTTAAAGAAAAAAATCATCAGTGCCTTTAAATTCTTAACATCCTCCTTGCTTGTGGACTAATGAACTACAAGTCTATAGTGCTACCATCTAAAAGTAGTTTCACGGAATATTCATTTAAAATAGTATTTGTATTCACAATGACTTGTTGAAACAGTTCAGGTATTCAAGACTGGGGGGGTCTACTAAAGTATAACATTGAACTCTTGGTCAGTTGCTTTGTGTCTGTGAAATGTGAAAATAGCAAGGTAGTGAACAACTTCCTTATTTTTAAATTATCTCAAATATTTATTTAAAACAGTTAATGTGCTGATGCTTGCATTATAAGCAGAATCAACAGTATGATATTGTTTACATGGAAATGCCATTTCAATTTTGGCAGTTAAGTTCACAGTCAGATAGCTATCATGAGGATATAATATGCATTTTCATATCTGATTTGTTCAACATGTTTAAAAACTGTGTACAAGGATTTGAATAAATAGCTGTAGGATGGTTAAGGGTTCGTCTTGCTTCGGATGCCTTTTCTAATCTCATCAATACATAGGTGTCCTCCTGTCTGTATCCTGGAGGGAACATCCTATATACCTATTCAGGAAAAATTCAGCAAGCGTGTGTCTACTTCGCTAGTGCAGCAAACCTACGCATTGGATAGAGTCCACTTTTGAAGCATCATTGATTGAGAAGGATTCCTAGTGTGTAGTGCCCGTTCACATAAATTATTTCCTCTTCCTTCTAGAATTTTTAAATTTATTGGAAAGGAGAAAACCTAATCAGGAAATACTTCAGCAAACTTGTCTAATATTCCTTCACATTTGCTTGACACAAAAATAATAAAAAACAAAGCAGGCATGTTATGGTCATAAATTTAATTACTCATTTATCAAAATGTATAAAACAGATTGAAAAGGCCATTCACATCCTAAAATTCTGCTTTAATCTCTTGCATTGTTTGGATAAATAATAAATACTCTGCAACACCTCCATAAATCAATTGGGTAAATTACTCCAGTAACACCCTGTTAGCTGTTTTATGATTAAACGGTTGTTTTTCTTTCAAACTACAGATTTTTTTTTCTGTGGCTATATTAATGGAAATGAATGTTTGGTGCACAAAGAAACTAGGATGATAAATATTTTGCTTAGTAATTGTTTATTATGACATACTTATTTTAACATAAACAAAACATAAGAATTAAAGTGTTATCTTCATAGCTGCTTATACAATTGGTGTTAAAAAGGCAATTAGCATCACTTTTTCATAATACCAAAATACAGATAATGGTTATAGCTAGATTATTCTATTCTGCTTATTGGTGCATATACGTACCAGAAATAATGTTGGACTAGTAAAAGAAGAGTGGATATTTGTTGCTTGGAAAAACTCACTTTGTCCTCAGGAATCAAACTTAAGTATAACCATGTTCTTTCTCCAAAAATATTTTTGTTCTTTGTCACATGATGTATGCATTACTTTAAATACAGTTTTAATGTGATTGGATATAAATGTCCCAAGCATTGCTATGTTTCTAAAAATTTCTAGCTTCTAAAAAATTTGATTTGCTAGCACAATGGTAAATACTGTGGCACATTGTATTGCAATTGCTACTTCAATGTGCATTAATACTATCCTAGAACCAAGGAAGATATTTGCGACAGGATGTTATATTGAAATCAACTTTCACTTCCCTTCATATTTAGAAATCATTTTAGTACTGAAATGTTGACGCCCAGGATTTTTCTGTCTGCTCAGCTTTTGAACTCAGTAATGAAAACTTAATTTTATATATATGGAGATTCATATGTGTGTATTTGTACATATATCTGTATACATGGATATTTTATTGACATTTTCCATCTCAAGTGTAGTCAGAGTAGAGCCTCAATGCCTTAATTTTTGTGGGTTTACTCCTTGTAGCACATAGATGCTTAACTTGAGGGGGAAAAAAAAACAACAAAACACCACAATTGCTGTTAGTATTCCCTTTTGTGCAATTGCATGTGATCCTGGAGGAGCTTGTGTGCTGTGTTGAGTGGTAAGGATAAGCTGATAAGCTTTCCAGCTGTTCTGGTACAAATTATTTGTGCAAAACGGTTTCATTCTTTCTTCTGTGACAAGGACATCCTCTTTCTACTGCAATCCATTTAGTTTATTGTAGAGAAAGTTAAAAGGTAACTCGATTGTGTTCTGCAAGTAGTACATGGGAAGAATGTTTTTAACAGTAGAGGGCTCTTTAATCTATCAGACAAAAGCATTAAGTAATTTCCAGTAGTGAAGCTAGACAACTTGAAATGGAAAATAAGGTGCAACTTCTATTTTTTTATGAAATTAATAACAAAGGCAATTAATGGTTAGAGTCATTTATCAAGTGAGGTCTTGCACTCTTCATACTGTATTTGCAAGACAGCTGGATAGCTTCCAAAAGGTGTGCTGTAATTTTAACCACAAGGTTATGTGTTTGATGCAGACATGTCTGAGTGAGGTTCAGTGGAAGGAGGTTGAACTACTGGTTCTCAGTTGCTGCTTCTAGCCTGCAAATATTAATCTTTCTTTCAAATTACTCTTGACAGGTACTGTCATGAGCTTTTCCATGCACTCAAGTCCTGAGGCAAAACCCACTGAAGACTTTCTGACATCAATGGGCTTTGGATCTAATCCATAGACAGATAGTTTCTTTTTGGAAAACGTTGAGTGAAATGTAAGTGAAAAGTTTTATACAAGTATTACTGTAGCAAGCAAAGTATATTTATAGTGCTGGCGTTATGAAGATGAAAGAATCAAAGGGAAAATGCATATTGGAGGAAATAAGTAGTCATCTTTACCCTATCCTGTAATCTCTCAAATTCAGCATGAAGGGTAGTTTGTGTTTCTAAACATTAAAAGCTATCTTTTCAATATGCTGTAAAGGAACAAATACATGCTTGGCTTTGACTACCAGACCTTCACTGGATTAATTATGGCATGTTGCCTTCCAAGTCACTTTAAATATTTGGTCTATTTGCCATTTTGAATATCTAACTGGAGAAATCTGCCAGTGGAGGTCAACACAATTGTATCCCAATTAAGACTTCTTTTATAGACTTAGAAGAATAACAGATCCTTATGCAGGATGACTTTTGTTTTGCTAAAAAAAAAAAAAAAAGAAAAAAAAAACGTAGTAGTTGTGAACATCTGTGAGCATGTAGACTATTTTTAGATGTGTATGGTGGCATTGAGTCCGAAGAACACTTTGTAAGCAGACATAAAGTTTCTGATCAGTATATTACCAGATGTAAGCTTGTTCTCCCTGATCAAAATTGGGAGTTTTGTGGATCTGGTAAGGCTGAAATGCAAGTGATAGTAATTCATGCTTAGCATTATTAGCCTGAGCTTAACTTGTACTAATCACTAGAAATCATGTGAAAGCAAGTGGAAAGAAAAGGCAGAATCCTTGCAGAACACCATGAAGTTTTGAACCCCTGAACAATTGTATGCATTGCTCTGTGTAGACACTTGAAGCTAAATCGTTGCCCTTCCTGCCTTCCCAACTTTTTAGTATTGGGTCAAAGTTGTTGCAAAATTTATTTTTTATACATTCAAAAGATCTTGCTTATCTGCCCAACATCTGACACATTAAACTATTTCATTTCTTTTGCTGTAGGTGCTAGTCTTGAAGCTCATGTCTCCATGTATTCACTGATCATTTTTCTAGAAAGTCATTTTGTCTCTTACACTTCCTTTACATTCTTTTTTGTGCCACATCTTCCAGAATCTGACTGTGTGGGATTCATCTGATCAAATGCATTTATTTGGAATGTAGACATTTAGGTTTCGTTTATAGCAAATCAGCTGAAGGAGGTACTTCAGTGACACAGTTCATCCAATTCCAAAGTCAGTGCAGAGGTGGTGCAGTGTGCTCCTGAATTTCTGTTTCTGTTGCCCTCTGATCTGCAGAAGTTGGGCTAATACAGGTCTGTGCTAAGACTGATTTTTAAAAACAAAAAAAAACAAAAAACAAAAAAACAAAACCACCAACGGCTGTCTCCATGTCCTGTGCCAGTGGGAATGTTCCTATGCACCTTCATTCTCTGAGGAGAAGAAGTTTTGTGTAGCTGAAAGCGCTGAAGCCAGTGGCAGCGTAGGTCCATTAAAAGGGAATTATTTCTCAGTAATAATGATGAATTATGATAGTTTGATCACATTCTTTCTATATTCTGCTGAAAGTGTAAGGAATTTAGTTCTCACAGTCAAAGGTCTTGGTGAATTTTCTTAATGTTCTTTAAAGAATATGTACATGTCTTCTAAATGTGCTTCTTTTAGTCATGTTTTCAGTATGTTTATAGGTGTCGTCTTCAGATCAGGGGGCAGAAATTCACCACTTCATAAAATGCTTTATTTACAATGTTCCTAAGACTTTAATCCTTTTGCTCATATGCCCTAGTGTATGTAAAATAATTTATCAAAGTTCTAATTTTAGAAAACTATACAAGAAAAATGATCTTTTTAGCCTGAGAAAAACAAGCCATCTTTGATTGTCTTCTCCAAAAAGAACTATTTTTGCTGCAACAGCAGGAAGTAGTTTAAGATTCTTTATAAAATATAATGCCCAGAGAAAACTTCTCTCCCCATCTTTCTTTTTTAACCACAACAAAATAAAACAAAAAAACATATAAACAGATGACCCCAATCCCACTGTGAAATAATTTTGTCTTGTCCACTTGTTACCACTTGAGTTTTTTTCACTGATTTCACAGTTGCATTCCTTGTATCTCCTCCCTGCATGATACTTTATGGTCTGCTCCAATGTATTTATTTAGATTTTATGCATAGGGTTAAGTTATACCTCTTTGATACAAAGCATCTCATTTTCCAGGGCGCCCCACAGATATTAACAATTACACTGGAATACAAAAGGTTTTCATCCGAGCAAATAATTTTTTTCTTTTTAAAGAAAAGAATACAGGATATCTCGCCTCCAAAAAGGTGTATTTTTTTTTTTTTGATATTGTTTGTCTCATAACTGTGAATGACCTGTGAGATCTATCTGGTCTTTCCACAAATGAAAGAAAGAAAGAAAACCCTTCAAGGATAAAGTATAATTTATTGTATGAGAAAACAATTTTAAATTAGAAAAGGAAAGTGTTTGACTTTATACCACTGTGTGTCTGATTTGAATCACTCGCAGCTTGTAGTATTACACCCTCTTAAAATGTTATATTGCATAATTTCTATGTGGAAAGTATAAAAACCTTTCTCACCAGTAAGCAATTGCATATGGTCTGAAAATTAATCCCTCACTACCAGAATATATAAATAGAAAGCTAGATTTGTTAGTAGGCTCCAGCTGCTTTGTGCTTGTCAGACAGTGCAAAATAACCATAGACCCAGATTAAATGTTCAGCTAAAGTGGGTTTAAGGCTGCTTTCCATTACCAAAGCAGTGGAAAGCAACTGGAGGGGGCTCATGAATCTGGCCCGTTCTGGAACCTGACACCGCATCCTGTGTTGTACAACAATACTAATAGTCTAGCTAGGATGCTTCAATACTTTCCAATTGCTAACTGCTAGAATATCCTTGTGAGCTGAGAACCTATCATATGGATGCTAGATGGAAAAATAAAGAGGAGGAGCTTTACAGTGTGAAGCGTCTAACACACTTGTAACTTTCTACATGGTGGAAGTGTATGTTCTGGGGAAATTTAGATGAACAATGTAGTGTAGTTCTGATAACGGTCAAGTTCTAGCATAAATGTACACAACTTTATTGGATTCTGGGAATTGGAAGTTTTGTTCATATTTTGCCAGCGTTGACTTGTCCTGATCTGTTTTACATGTTTTGAAATTGACTCAGAATTTACAAGGTCATTTAGTAGCTCACAGCGGATACATCAGAATTTCTTTGATTTATTTAGTTTTCATCTCATACTTTGTACATCTCTAGTACTTGTAATTCTGTTCCAGTTTTCACTCTTTGCAGACCATTTTTCCCGGAATCATAGAATGGGTTGGGTTGGAAGGGACCTTAAAGATCATCTAGTTCCAACCACATTGCCATGGGCAGGGACACCTTCCACTATATCATGTTGCTCAAAGCCTCATCCATCCTGGCCTTGAACACCTCCAGGGAAGGGGCATCTACAGCTTCCCTGGGCAACCTGTTCCAGTGCCTCACCACCCTCAGAGTATAGAATTTCTTCCTTATGTCTAATCCAAACCTACCCTCTTTTAGTTTAAAGCCATTACCCCTCGTCCTGTCAGTACACTCCCTGATACAGAGTCTGTCCCCATCTTTCCTGTACACCCCCTTTAGATATTGGATGCAAGGTCTCCCTTCTCTTCTCCAGGCTAAATAACACCAGCTCTCACAGCCTGTCTTCATAGGAGAGGTGTTCCAGCTCTCTGATCTTCTTTGAGGATCTCCTCTGGACCTGTTCTAACAGGTCCATATCTTTCTTATGTTGGGACCCCAGAGCTGAACACAGCACTCCAGGTGGGGTCTCATGAGAGCAGAGTGGAGGGGGAGAATCACCTCCCTTGCCCTGCTGGTCGCGTTTCTCTGGATGCAGCCCAGGATATGGTTGGCTGTCTGGGCTGCAAGTCCACATTGCTGGCTCATGTTGAGCTTCTCATCAACCAGCACCCACAAGTCCTTCTCCACAGAGCTGCTCTGTCCATTCATCACCCAGNAGTCCTTCTCCACAGAGCTGCTCTGTCCATTCATTTCACACAGGCTGTATTTGTGCTTGGGATTTTTCTGTAACCCCAATGTTCAGTTACATATTCAAAATAAGGAAGGAAATCCCACTTGTCTGTATGAACCATCTATAAAGAATAGTAGAAGAAAGCTTGACACATGGAGCATTATTTTTTTTCCTTAACAGGCAGAAATTACTTCTGGATTTCTTTCCAAACCTTCCATAGTAACAACTTATGTAGAGATTGTATAGGCACGGAGCATATCACCTACATCACCTAATGTAAATTTGCTTAAGAATCAGGGGTGTTTAAGCTAAGAATGTTCCAAGCTGTAATGCTGGTACACCAACACTCATGAAACTCTCCAAGCCAACTGTCCAGCTAGCAAATTACGTGCAGTATGGTGGGGATAGTCTGTATCAAGATATTGAGTTCCCAACTTCATCTTCCACCTTCTCCTGTGGATTAGGCTGTCTGTGTTCAACGTCAGCTTTCATATGTTGCTGTGTTGCCTTGGGTCAGACTTCTGCAAAAAAAACAGCAAAATGGTAAGAAAGAGTTGTGAGAAGCCTCATCTGTGACTTCCACACACTGTGGAGCTGCATTTATGGACCATGGGCTTGAGTTTGCTTGAGCTATGTTGTAGTCATGCCTGTGCTCAGTTTTGCTGATCTTGATCTTGCCATGCTGACTTGACTTCCTGGCTTATTTTCTACCGTTCTAAAGATATTTTGTACGTGGTAGCTTAATACAGAGCTGATTCTGCACAAACTTTTTTTTTGGTACCTGTTTCCACAATGGGGTCTTATATTTAAAGGGTAGCTACTGATGTTTGGATGTTTCTGGACGATTCGGTACAGCTTTTGATGGAAGAGGATTAAACTAAGATGCAATACCTTGTGCTTGCCTCAGTTTAAGAGATCATATGCAGTTTCCACTGTTCAGCAGATGCAGAGAACCTCAGCAGTCTATCTGTGCCTTAAGATATATCAAAGACTCTAGGAAACAATGAATTCCAGGGTTACTGCTAAAAGGCACTCTGTACCCAAACATTTGTACAGATTCAGAATCCCATTTATCCGGCCAGCTAAGACTGCCATGAGTATTATAATACCCCCAATGACTCAGAAGATAGCTTAATTTAAGTGCACAAAAAGAGTAAAAATATTAAATGTAATTCTGTAGTCTTTTTCATCAGTGAATCTTTCCTATGTATTTTATTGTAGCTCGCAGAAGGCGAAAGATTATAATTTTGCTCAGAGTGAGCTCATAAAATCCCTCTTTTTTTAACAGTTTATATATAACAAACTATTGTCTGTGTGCAGCAAGAAATGCATCATCTATTATCCTTGTTCAGTTTTCTATTTTCAAAATTTAGGTGACCGACCTCAGTAAATGATTTGATTTTGGTCGTTGGTTAGAGAGCTTATAACTCAAGGAACTATTTGTGAGCAAGGGAGGTTGAGATGCCTGATTTGCCTAGACTGTCCAGCCCTTCTGCATCTTTTAATTTTGTCTAAGTACATACTAAATTGCTTTAGCATGGCCTGAGCTGTTAGACATTTTATACAGGAATTATTGGGTTAATTTTAGGGCCTACACCAATCAGACTTCTCGTCTCTTATTTTCTTAAATTCTGCAAAATGGAAAATACGTTTTCCAAGAGGAATTTCTTTGTTAATAAAGCAGTCAGCCCATTCTAATAGTCATACAATGATAAATCCACAGTAGTAAGACCAGAAACAGAACAGAATCTCCTGTCCGACTCTGCCCTCTGCTTCTAAAGCAGCCTGCCAGGATGGAGAATTCATGCCTAAGCCATTTTAATCAGGCTAATGCATTGTAAAGAATTAATAACTTAGTCATTTCTCAGGTACTGCTCAACTTACTGTTATTGATATTTGAAGTTACTGGAAAAAATATGATCCTCTCCCTTACGGAAAAAAATCTTTTTTTTTTTTTTACTCACTCATCTCCATTGAGACAACACTTGCATATTCTGTAACACACTAGCTCTTTCAAGGTGTGTTATCTGTTTGCCCTATGAGCTTTATTCTGGTATCATTTACATCAGTTTTAAAACAGAAATATGTTCAGCAAGATGATATGTTATTCCACCAGTAACTCAGGTCACTGTAAAAATCTGAATCAGGCTGCATTGTATGCTTAGTGTTCAGGCTTCACATTTCTTTCATTAGCACTCCCCTTTCCTTTTCTAGAGAGACCTGCTTTTGATTTACAGTAGTAACCTTCTGTCCTGTGCCGGGTTAGCCTTTGAGCTATTACTTTTTCATTTTTAGCCTTGGGCCAGTTGTTTGTAACCTTTCTGTCTTGCATCAGTGGTATTCAGCTTCTTGTAGTTTACAGCAATCATGTAGCAATGACCTTATAAACTTTCTGTACCTTTCTCCTTCTTGAGTGTTCAAATTCGCATCTAGCGTGGCAGTGTATTGTTCAGTACTTGCTTGGCGCTCGGTATTCAACGAGCCCAAGTTCTGCTTCAGCAGTCTTCAGGCCTCTTTCACTTTGGTTTCTCAAAGTGTATTGGGATCCACATTACCGAAACAGCTCTCTCAAACGCATTTGTTTGTAGGCTGTGCTCTTGCTGTTTCTGTATTGAAATGTCAGTGTCTTTATAAGAAACTGTCACCAGTCTTCAAGGGGATTTTCGCCCTTTCTTCATTTCAAGCCTTCTGTGGTCTCTTTCAAGTAGGGGAAAGGTGAAAGTTGCTATCAGTTGGTTTTTTTGTTTGTTTGTTTGTTCTTAAATTAAATTAATGAATGAACTCAGACCTAATAGAAGAAAGCAGCAACAAGCTGGATTTGTTTTCTTCTGTGCTTGTTTCACACACATTCGGTTTCACAACTTTCACTGTTGCTGCATTAACTTCAGATGGTATCTGCTTCAGGTTTCTTCTTTTCTAACTGATGATAAATTGATTCAAATATCAGGGAAATGCTCAACACCTGCTGGACTGACACCATATGCTTCTGTCTTAGAGAAACAGACTTCTTCTCAGCAGAAGGAGACACCAGGTTGATCCATAGAGGAAGGCCATGACGATGCATCTGTATTGCCTGGCATGCGTAGGTATAAGGACTTGCTCATTTTGTCCAAGAAATCTGTCAGGGATCCATCACGCTACTAGCAGGATTGTGACTTATAAACAGCATATAAAGCTGGTGGAAGAAGACAACAGGATACGTGCACACTCTTGGTTTTACCACTTTCTTAAATCTAGGAATAATAATAGAAGAAAACAGCATTGCAATGAATTCTTTTAGCATAGGTGCTACATAAACAATTTATGTCAAAAGCTAGTTCAAAGTTTTTGATTTTATCTCTATAAAATTATGAAGAAAATTATATTATTAGATGCTTTATAAAGTGTAAACAAAGCCTTGAAGGTTTGTTTGTCTCAATAAGTTTACACTGAAATTACTTGTTGCAATTGAAATTGACGTGGTTTTCATTTGTTTCTGTTGGGCTTTTTGAAAGATGAACTGGACATAATCTCAAGTCTTAGAATTTTGCGTTATAGTTGAGAATTTTGTCTTATAAATTTCTTTCACTATGGAAAAGCTTTTAAATTCTAGTGTCTCATGACTGCGGTTGAGCTGTAGATTTCAGGAAGTACTTACTAAGGTGTCTGCAGTGTATTAGGTCTACAAAATTAACCTACAACTTTAGAAATCTGTTATTTCCATCTTGGTTTAGGTTTTCCGATGACTGTTCTTCAGTTGCTGATTTAAGGATACTCTAGGCTTAAAAATCCTGAACAGAACATTGTTCATCTGATGAAAAATGGCTTGATTATAATTGTATGCAAATAGATTAAAATAAATGTCCTTATTCTCCTCCTCGTTTAGTAACATTTTCACTGCAGTGCACTTATATTTAGTAGTTAGAGTGAATGTTTACTCTCATGAATTCATGACACTTGATTTAACACTTCTTTGTTGTAATTTTTTTTTTCAGACTTCTTTATGCCTCAGTGTATTTTCTTTAACTGTTACACAAAATCTGCTGACATGTTGCTTCATAGTGGAAAATTTGAAGGGAGAAAGAACATTGTCATTTTTATATCAACTTTGAATAGTTAATAGTGTGAAATAAGACCGAAATTTTCTTTGGTTCTTGTTTTGTCACATTCTCATTAATATTTGTTGTTTTATTTTTCCTCAGTTGTCATTCTTTGCAAATGGCCTTTTTGCATATTCAGTGCTTGTTCTATGGGCTTTTTCATTTTTTTTTTAAAAAAAAAAGTCATTTGATATACATCAAGTCATATTCAAAGAATTGGATTCAAATGATTAATGAGTTTATTTCCAGTCTGGAGGACTAAATCTGCAGTATCCATAGATCTGAATTTCAGGGTGTGGTGCAATGAGTACAGAAGAAATCAATAGTTTGTGGCAGAAGGTTTGCCAGTAATTCCGAATTAAACTATGGCTTTTCTGATGTAACATGCAAACTATGACTAAGCTTCAAGAGTGGGGATGGCAAATCAAAGCCCCTGTGCAATTTCTGTGGAAGAAAAAAGGAAACACACCTTAAACATGCATCAATATCTATATCTACATACATATATTATATAGAGTTAATCTGATTAAAGTCTTTTCAATCTCATCAAATAGCTATTATTAGGCTAGTTACAATGACATACTTCTAGAACCTGTAGCATTGAGGGAAATGGACCCAGACCATGCTCCTTTGTGTTTTAAAATCATAGTTGTTTGTCCCCCTCGGAGTAAGTCAGGGAGGATTGTGATAAATCATGAGAGATCTTCACCAGGAAGAGGACGTGGTGTTGAGGACATGAATTTCTTCCTGCTCACTCTAGGGTCTGCTGGGAGCTATTTTATGTTTTCCAGAATGGTACAGTTTTGTTTTTTCTCCCATGGTCTGCAATCCCACCTCATTTGCCCTATGTGGTGTATTTTACTTATGTTGAATGCATGTTCTTTAATATCCCTAAAACTGCTTTTACCAAACTCCCACGATGTCTTTCCTTTAATGATCAATAACTGACCAATGAAGAATGTATCTAGCTGAGGGTTTATGATTTCACCCTGTGCTGGTATTTTCAAGGCCTTTGCAATTACTCAACACTGCGCATTTCTAGTCTGTATTTTTATTCGACAGTTGTAGTTCACTCTACATGGGAAGACTACTTATTATTACTATCTGTTAATTACAGATAAGTATCAAAAGTACTATAACAGCAGGCATTATACAACTCAATTGCTCAAAGCTAAGATGATACTAAAACAAATGAGATAATATTCACCTAGTCATTAAACAATTGCCAACACAGCTAAAAAAGCTAAAATAAAAGCTGCAGTCAAGCCAATCCAAGTGAAGTCTGACAATTCCTAAGTCTGAGACCTTGCAGAGTTAATGCAGTCACTGAATTCTGGTGCGAACAGTAATACTGTATTTACTGGACTTACAGGCTACAGTGAAGCATGAAAAGGGATGGGTGTGCAGTTGGTAATGAGAAAATTCAGACATGGAATCTTACATATAGTCTTGTCTACAGCTCTTTAGATGCAGAGAAGATGCCAGATATTCAGAGTGAGGATTTGCACGTGCTTAACTAATCAATACAGCTTCTTTATCTTGAAATTGGGATGCTTTTCTGTTTCAAGAAAATACGTAAGATGCTAAAAAAAATTTAGTACGTAGGTTTAGTGCTCATCTAGAACACTTCCATAATCTGATTTGTTTAAATTGGTTTGATCTTTTTTTTTTAAGTTTAAACAGTATTTTTGCAATAACCACACAGAATTTTCTGTCACTTAGGAAAAAAAAATCACTTCTAAATGAAGAAAACTAATTGCTTGAATAACTTCTGACAATATTTATTAAAGAAGAAGGATTTTTTTTCTGAATATTCAGAGAATTTGCTGTGAGTTGGCTTGTTTTATTAGCAAATTATCTACAGTTTGCTCAGGCAGTCCTTCAGAAATAGAGGAAGCCACACCCAGCACAAGCCCGTAGTTCTGTTGTTGTGTCTGGCGTGGGGTCTGTTCCCCACCACCTGATGAGAAGAACCTCATGGTGGTGCAGCCCACTGTATCTGCCTCTAAGCTGCATCCAGGGCCTTAATAGTTGCATGAAAATAAAGAACGGATAAGAAAAGTGAGGGAGCTAACAACTGTGGTTTTAGTGATTTTTTTTTTTTTTTTTGAAACGTGGAAGGTCTTTCTATTCATGGAGAATTATAGTGCCAGTGAATGCTAATTAACTTTGAAAGGGTATTAGCTAGGGGTGTGATCTTCTATTTTACTTCAGAGAGAAGAAACGGCACATTTCTATAATAATTGGAACAGGTAGGTTAAGCTTCATCTAAATCTGGGTCTACAAGTAAAGTGTTTATCACTTTGTTTTTTAAAGATAGCTCGTATACAGATTTTTAATTAGTAAAATACTGAGGTGGCTATCTTCTAAAATACCTGCGTTACCTCTACATGCTCATGTTTTCTTTCTTTCTGAGATATGCCTTTGGATGTGCAGTTAGACATACACAGATTTTGTATCTAGTGGATTTAATTTGTAGGGTGCCCAAAGGACAGGTGGCTTTAAAAATGTTTTTTCATCTCAACAGAGCGGATTTTAAGTAGTATCAATGATTACTAAGTGTGTTCACTGCATGGGAAACTGCAACAAATCAAATATTTGCTAATTATTCCCTACATTGACACCCAATTTCTTAGGTAAACTGGATTTCCAAGTCACATCAAAACCTAATGGAAGTCAGGACATCTTAAAAATGAAAGGACTGTACAAGTCCCTGCTAACAGAGAATTTAGCTAAATCAGGCATTTTCAATGGACATGTATTGTCTTTGTAATTTGAAACAGTACAAAGATGGATGTAAAAAAAATATTGGGATATTGGGGAAATTAAATTTTTTCTACCTCAAGAGTGAAGAATTCATTATGTTGCTGTAGGTGGCAGAAACTGAAATGCAGGTCCCATTGCAGATGTTATCTTCATGAAGGCTGGATCAAAGGGAAATTTATCTGCTACATAAGAATCGCCTGAAATAACTTGATCAAAGGATATCTAGTGCTCAGGCCACATCTAGTCAAGTTTTGAATGTATCTAAGGACAGTAATTCCCAGGCTCTCTGGGTACCTATTCCAGCATTTGATCTCCTTCACTAGGGAAAAACTTTTACTGAATAGCGAATTGGGCTTATCCTAGTTGCAAGTGGTGTCAGTTCCCTCTCATTCTGCTCTTGTGTACCTATGAGAAGAGTCCGGCTTCAGCTACCTCATTGGACAGTGTGGGAGAAGAAGGAGATGACAGGATTATCTTTACTGAGCCTTCTCTTCATGTTGCTGAACTAACCCCGATCCCTTTGCTGCTCCTCATGTATCATGTTCTCAGGCCCAACCATCTTGGTGGTCCTCCACTGGACTCACTCCAGTCTGTTTCTGTCTGTCAGCTTACTGGGGAGCCCCAAACTAGGCACAGTACTTGAGATGTGGCCTCGCAAGTGCTCAAGAGAGGGGAAGGATCACTTTCCTAGTCCTGATGGATATATTCTTCCTAATGCAGCCGAGGATGTTCTTGGCTGTCTTAGGTTGGGGTTTTTATTAAAGCCAGCTTTTGTATTTCAGGTCCATGTTAACATGCCTTAGACACACTGAACAAATCATCATGTTTATGTGTGTATATGGTATGTCGCCTATGTTGCCTTTCTCTTTTTTATGACCTGACCTATCTGGATAATACATTTTCTGATAGCTGGCATTCATAACTATGTTTTCCTATATACGCTCCAGCTGTAATAAAGAAATGATTGAGTCAGATTCTGCAAACTGTTCAAGGATTTGATAAGTTGATTCTTCAAGAGGGGAAAGAGGAACATGCAAAGACAAGTATGTTACAGAAAGTGGTACCAATAGTCAGTACAGATCAATATTTATTCTGGGTTTCTGTTTAGCCACTGCTTTTCCATTGGGATTTCATGGTGTAGAATGCTACTGAGAGCCTTGTCCTTCAGATAAGGTTAGAAGTCATGTTGCAAGTAGTTGTATTCATTATTACTCCATGTCCTTTTCCACAGTAGTAAGGTAATCTGCTTACTTAAATTTTTTGAATATATATTACCATGGCTTTTCAGTCATTGCTCTACTGTTTTGTGCACACGGAAGACTCTGAGAACAGCAGGTTCAGACCTGCTTCACACTGAATATGCTTGCTCAGAAGACTAAAACATAAAATAATTTTAGTTTATTGTGTTTGTTACCAAAATAAGAAATATAATAATTTTCCTTGCAGCCATATGCTGTTCACTGGCTGTTCATTCTTGAAAAGAGATGAATTTTAATGAGGGCTAAAATAGTTTATATGCATAGAGTAGTCTGCAAATTTATGTAGCTCTTTGAGATGAAAAATACTTAAAAAATAAAAAAATAAAAAATAAAAATAAAAAAATTTAAGCTTGGAATATACTTGGTTTATTCAACTGGCTTAATCAGCATAGGTGCCTTATTGAGTGACCCTAAGTTATTTGTAAGTACTATAAAATGAGGTTAGAGATAAGAATAACCAGTTTAATTGAAGAAAATAGTGATTTAGGTTTTTTACATTCTGGACAGCATTAACATCAGTGTTCTTAAATGTATTAATGTAATTAGCTGAGTTTTAAAGAGACAGCTGTTTATATATTTCATCCTGAGCTGAAGTAATAGGACACACAAATTCTCAGGAACAGCACATAAAAGTCTAAACATAACTTTCAGTAAACAATTTTGTTCTTTTTTGGGCGGGGAGGGGATATGCAGCTTTGATTTAAAAATTACTTGTCTAAAATAGAGCAATAGAGACAATAAGCTCTGTATGGAGATGTCCCAATTAGGAGGATTGGACTGTATTAATTTGATAAACCATTAGCACTCCTGTGTGGTTTTATCCTTCGGGACAATTTTCTCCTTCCTGTGGGAAAATGATTTGATTTAATTTATTCAGGGGATCTTTGGTTACATTTATTACACATGGTTTCAAACTTCACATGCAATTCTTGAATCTAATTTAAAATATCTTTTAGTTTATGTAAATTGAAATTTGCTGTCTTTTCAGAATTTTCTTATGAAATATTGTCTTCATCTAGGACACAAATCAAGCTCACGTTCTGTTTGACTGCATTCTTATGATCAGACATATATTCCCATGCATTTTGTTTATCTGGAATAGCAATGCTTTTATTGTTTTGTGGCTGTCTCTATATTGTAAACCCAGGCATCCTATAGTCTGGCTTTTCCTAAGTCTAAGGAACAGTTAATCTGCTCCTTCTTCTGTTTACCTGATGTCTGGTTTGCTGAGCCAGTCCTTGGAGCAACCATAGCTGAGATCCAAAAAACCTATCAGGCTGGAAAAAGTACTTTTCCCCTCACATGGGTATTTAACATAGAAAAGTTGCTTGAAGCATATCCTGAAGCAGTTGCTCAAATGGAGCTGCTGTGTGTCAGCACTGTATTAGCATATTTTCTCTGCTCTCTTCCCACACACTTTTTTTAGTGTACGAGTAGTACAGGAATGTGACACTGACAAAAAAATAAATACATTTATAAATTAAATGTCTGATTCATTTGTTGAAAAAATAATTAAATGCCATGACTAAAGATATGGAGCCCCTAGCAATCTCATATATAAATGAGGAAAAAACAAATTCCTACTTTCTGCTTCAGTGACATATTGTTAACTTGATATTACTGGAGTTTATTCTATTTTAATTTGCTCCCTAATCTTCACCAGTCTGGAAATGTTAGTTTCTCTCTGGAATCTTGTACCTTCTGGTTATTTTTTTTCTTTTTTTCTTTTTCTTTACTTAAGAAATAGCATAAAAAGAGAATTATGCAACAGTGTCAAATTCACAGACAGCTCGTCACTTTCTCAGCCTTCTATCAACTCTTCTTATGGATTGAAAATGATCTCCAGAGCATGTGTTAGAATAATACTGTTCCAAATTCATGTAGTCCATTGGACTATGCATCCTTCACTTGTGTCTAGCCTTTCTGGGGGTTATTTTTCTATTCCCTTGTGTTTCTTTTTAAACATATTTACAAATACCTAGCAAACAAAAAAGACAGGGTTTGCAGTTTGTTCACCGACTTTTTTTTTTCCCCTTTTCCAATTTTTATTGCATTACCATCAAAACTGAATGTTCATGGAGACATCTTTCCCACTGGCTGCTTTTTTTCACTAATTTCAGAGTCAGGAGATATATATTCATATATTTCTCTTCTGTCGTTTTTCTCCTTCTTGTCCCCAGGAATTCCTGTCCCCAGGAATAAAAAAAAAAAAAAAATAAAAAAATTAAATAGAACCCAAAATTCAAATGAAGGAGAAAAATGTGTGAATTTTAATTTACCAAAATAGTCAACTATTGAAAATAACATGGAAATGCTTGGTCCAAGCAAGTTGTTACCTACCATAGGATGAGCTACTCGGAGGGTGATAGATCACCCATCTAGATTGTAGAAAATAATGTGGAAATGAATCATTTTGAGCAAAAAGGAAAACAGAGAGATTTTGTCCTGCAGACATCATTTTGCATTTATTGTTGTTGGAAAGCTGAAACTGGTTGCCCTCAACTCAAAAGGTATCAGGTTTCATCTGACAATTTTCCACATAGTTTGTTGGATTCTTTTTGTTGTGGTGGTTGTTTTGGTTGGTTGATTTTGTTGGTTGTTTTTGTTGTTGTTGTTTTTTCTTTGCTTGGTCTGTTTTGATTTTCATGTTGTTCCCCACCCACCTGTGGATACGTTTCTGTGGGAGGTATTCATCTCAGCAGCTTCAGCTGCCTTGAATGATAGAGGCATTCAGATGTTTCAGAGACTTCTAGCTGAACTAGTATCACCAGGATGAAATTGATTCACTGGCTTGCTTTAGCTTATTTTGGCTACTGTTAAGATTTAGGTTTCTTTGAGCACAACAGAGAGCAGCTCTAGCATGCAGTACTTAGCCTCAGGAATGCTACACAAAGTTACTGTTGGCTTAGTATTTCTAGCTGCTGGCTTGAAGTGAAGACACAGGAGTCCATAATGTCACTGAATCAACAGCTGTATCTTACAGGTTTTATTTGTGACTGCCTAGTCACAGATAAATTCTGGGCTCCCCAGTACCAAAGAGACATGAAGCTTCTGGAGAAAGGGCTCCATGTGGCCCTCCAAAAAAGGGCCACAAAGTTGATGAAGGGACTGGAGCATCTCTCGTATGAGGAAAGGCTGAAAGAGCTGGGACTGTTCAGCCTGGAGAAGAAAAGGCCCAGGGGGGATCTCATCAATATATATAAATCCCTGAAGGGAGGATGCAAAGGAGATGAAGTAAGGCTCTTTTCAGTAGTGCCCAGTGACAGGACAAGAGGTAACAGGCACAAACTGAAATGCAGGAGGTTCCATCTGAGAGGGGATCTTATCAATGTATATAAATATCTTAAGGGAGGGTGTCAAGACAACAGGGCCACTCTTTTCGGTGCTCAGCGATAGGACGAGAAGCAACGGGCACAAACTGAAGCACAGGAAATTCCGGCTGAATATGAGGGGGCACTTCTTTATGTGGGGGTGACAGAGCACTGGAACAGGTTGCCCAGAGAGGTTGTGGAGTCTCCTTCTCTGGAGATATTCAAAACCCACCTGGATGCCATCCTGTGCAACATGTTCTAGGTGATCCTGCTTGGCAGGGTGTTGGACTGGATGGTCTCCAGAGCTCCCTTCCAACCTCGTCCATTCTGTGATTCAGAAAGCATATCACAGGCAACAAACATGGAGACTTAATGAATTTGCTATTTATCTATTTAAAAGAATCCTAATGCTTATCATTTTTATTTGCTTCCAAATTTGAAGCCATGTATGTTCATGTATGTTCAGATCATACTCCAAGCAAAAATCTAAGCCTCAAATCATTGGAGACTAGGAGAATACTCAAGGGAAGGATGACCACATGCTTGTTGTTAAGCACTGCACTTATCTCTAGCCATTGGAAATGGGTCAGCAAGCAACGTGGACCCTTGGAATGACCCAATAATGCCTCAGTTTGAAACTTAGAGGGAAAAAAAAAAAAAAAACTACCACCAAAATAAATTGGTAAGTTGTACTGAACAATCACTTTTAAGGGCAATATTTTCTGATTCATTCTTTTTCTTATTTTCTACCACCTTCCAAAGCAACTGAAGTAGGTTTGAAAGAAAAATACTGAAAGAGTACTAGGAAACAGAAAAACATGACTTGATAAATAGACTGAAAAAAAATATGCATCAAAACGGGTAATAAAATGATAATACTCTACCAGATTCAGAAATGGCTCTCCTGGGTTATCCTTCATGAAAACTATTCTACTTCTCACAAACTGTGGAGATTTTTTGTTTATTTTTTCTTGTGTGGTTTTACGTGTCAGAAATAATAGAAATGGATAAATATCCCAAAGGTAAATGAATGTATTTCAGAAGATATATAGTTTGCTTCTAAGGTAAAATCAGTTTATAGGTTGTATATATATAAAATTTTTCAGTATAACTTTTTTTTTTTTCATGTGAATTCTTAGGTTGGTGCACTGGCTAGTGTTACTATGTGAATTTGGTGTAATTTTCAGGGGAAGAAATCTTCTTGGACACTGAAATATTTAGTTTTGTGTACATGTGCAGAAACAGGACTCAAGTTAATTGGAAAAAGAAACAATCCTACTACATGTAATTAAAACCTTTCTGATATTGTTGAAATACTTATTTAGAAACTTAACATTTGAGGCAGGGATAGGGTAAAACTCCTTTTGCTGAGAAATGACAGATGTTTAATTATGTTTTGGAGACTTTATGTTCGGGACTGTACAGTACCCAAGTCTGTCATGGAAAGAGTAATAACAGTAGTTATTTTACTACACAAAGATTGTGGGAGGCATCTGACCTTTAGGTATGAAGGGTAAGTTTATCTTTTTTCTTTTGTTATTAATTTGCTGTATTACTGGTACAATTAGCATTCCTTAGGGGAGAGCCTACTAGCCCATGAACCAGCCGCTTAGTACCAAGGTTTCCTTTTATCTGCTTACAAAAGTGCAGGTTGCCAAATCTAAAGAGCTGACAGTGCAATGATACTAGTTTAGCTCTCAATACTGCCCAAATGCTGTTAACAGCCACAACTGGTCTATGATGGGAAAGAGCACTTGTAACCGTGTAAGTTTTTAGCTAGCATGAAAGCAAAGAAAATGCAAAATATTTTCAAGTGGGCCACATACATATGCCAATTCTGTTCCTGCTGAGAAGGAAAGATCCAGAGAACTGTAATGGGTGAGCTCACAGCGTCCTGACTTTTCCCTTTTCAAAGGGAACTGAAATGGAAAACATTGATCTCATCACTGAATATATTACATTGTAATATTGCCAGTTTGATGTATCTGTAGCCTTCATCTCAAATGTTTTAGGGGAGAGAGAAAGAGGCCAGCACAGTCAGAAATGAACTTAAACAGATAAATTGAGCACAACTGTGATGTACCGACAACTTTAAGTGGCTGATTACAGCTTGCTTGCCTAATAAGTGTAGCAGCTGTGCTGGATAGAAAGAGGCCATGATGATGTGCTGCTACTATTAAAATGACAGTACATAAACTGGTTTCTCAAATGAATGCTATTCTCAATTTCTACCTTATTCACTGACTGAATAAGAGTTTATAGCATTTGTGTTACAATAGTGACCAAGCATACAATTAAAAGGAGGGCATTTTATTTTTGGTGTAGATACTTCTCAGTATTTTGCAGCCTAAATAGACAGAACTGCTAAAATAGGCTGGGGGCACAGAGAAGTGAGGTGATTTGCCCAAGGTCAAACAAGAAGTCTTTGGAATAAGGAATTCAACTTAAATTTCTCATCTCTTTCCCTTTACCATAAATGCATCCAGCACTTGGCTTATCTCTAAAAGCTGGGTAAATTAAAGGGGCATTGTCAAATATGCTAGACTCCCATTTGAATTATTTTTTCCTTATATCTATCTATAACCACAGTGTAATCCTTTATTAAAACTACTTCATTTTCCCCCAGATCATTATATGAATCATTATCAGCACAGAAAAGCTCATGAGGCTACTAACAATAACAAAGCTGAACATGTGGGTTGTGAAAGAAAACACTCCAGAGCTCAAACAGATTTCTCTTTCAAGCTTCTCAGGAGGCTTTAGAAACAATGGAAAAAAGTCTTACTTTCAGAGGTGTTGAACCGCCACATCTGTTGAAATTCAGTGGGAGTTACAGATGTCGTAGGCCTGAGTACATCAAACCATTAATTTTAAATATAGTTCAATCATTATCTTCTTTAAGAGCATAACAATAAGGGCACTTACTGGTCCCCTGTAACACTTAATGTATACTCCTGCCACTAACTCCAAAGAACATCATATTGTTTAAGGGGCAGTGTTCAGAAGTGACTTTACTTATGGCTAGGTTATCAACTTAAAGGGGAGGAAGACCCCTAAAGCCCTACAGTCATACAAAGGGTCAAATACCAGGAGCTCCAGAAACAAGCTTAAGGCATGTGACAGTATATATGAAGACTGATGTTTAGAAGAACTTTATTCTTTTACAACAGCAATTGAAATTTGGTCTGCTGCCCTGAACAACATGTGATGACATTGAAGCATGAGTAAAAATCATGCCTGGCATATTACAGGTGGAACTACTTTGGATCTAGAGTAGATTTTGTTGAAAAAGCCTTGAAATCTGTTCCTTTGGGATCTCTTTACCTTCTGGCAGAAGCAAACAATGGATACTTCTTCAAAATCTCTCTGCTTAAAGGAGGTGGTGACTTTTCTATTGTAGCATTTCCAAAGTGGTTCACTTTGAGCTCTTTTGTAGTTACTAATCAGTATTTGCATGTTTTTTGGTTTTGCAATATGCAAATGTCAGCATATAAGCATTAAGGGATTTGATCTGGAGAGTTTTGAATGACATAATTTTTTTGTCACACCTCTCACCCTTCGTAGTAGATATTTGTGTGCATGCTCTGCAGCTCTGTTGTGGGAGAGTACATTCCTGTGGTGCCATTATCAGCTTTCCTTTCCCCCTCAGCCTTGTGCTAGTCTTATAAACATCAGCAAGCTATTAAATAGGTGGGTCATTAACTAACATGCAGAACAAGTTATATTATATGTAGCTGTACATGTACAAATGTCTTCTCTTTTACTTCAAGTCTGCAACTAATCAGTGATTTTATCCTCTTAAGGAGCTCCATCACAGTTCGCACCATCACTACCATAATCTTTGAGTTCTTGCTACCAGTAGTTCTCACAGAGCAATGGAAATGGGGCACTTAAGCACTTCCTTGTGTCTGGAAGCACTCTCGAATTTTCTTCCTGCAACAGACTAATTATTTTTCCATTTAATGGAAAGAGTAGGTAGCTAGAGTCTGTGAAAAAAGAGCAACTTAGAGGAATCAAGCTGTAAAGGGGACCAAACAGAAAGTCTGTGCTTTGCACACTGAGGTTCATAAAAACTGATTTCTTTATAAATGTTCGTACCTGTATCCCTCACCCATCCTTTCTCCACTGTTCAAGCTTAATTATTCTTTTTGGATGTCTGGAAAAAAAAAAGTTGTGAAACATTATTGAAAGTAGAACAGAATGTTTTCTGCTGTTGAGTGAAGAATTATCACCAGCAAAAGGCTCTTGTCACAGAATCAGGGTTAAGACCTTAGAAACCTAGTCAGTAGGAGAGTTAAAAAATTACTGCTTAAAGCAGGTATTCTTCTTTAAGAAAGCACTCTCATCTACAAGTGCCTCTCCAGCTATAGAGAAGGCTTTGCCATTATCTCCAATTAATGTTCACTTGTGGGGTGAACATTTTAGTTGTTCTTTTTTCTGACATAGAAAATAGTTTGGTTTTTATTTAATATTAAAAATACTTGTTTTGTTATTTGCCAAACATGTCACCACAAATCATGGAGCTTGGCATTGAGAACTGGATTGAGAAAGTTGAGGATTTCCATTCTGTACATCTTTGAGTAACAAGTTCTTACTACAAAAACTCTTTGAAAAGTCTCATAGGGGAAAGTTGCCATGGAGACCCCCCAAAAAAGTTCATTTTTATTCATGAGTTATTGTAAAGGAGGGATAGGCCTAATTAAAGCTGTTTCAGCCCTATTTATCCACAAATATCTATATAAAAAGATCTTGCCTCAAGTGAAGTCCATTTCTCAAAAGCATACTGGTTTTCCCATGCACTCCAGAGAAGTATTCTGTAGTTTTCCATGGCAGTAGTGAATACTAAATATTCTCAAGTAATGAGTTTAGCCTTGCTGTATGTTTGGGGGGAGGAAGGGAAATCACTGTTGCCCCTGTAACTTCTGGCCTTCAGGCTAACAGTGTTGCTGAAAATGCTATAGAGAATATATACCACACAGGAGATTCTAAAATAGTTCGTATAAATTAAAAGAATGAGACAAAAGTAATTCTGCTTTCTTTTGTTTAAGTGTACATGAAAAGATATCAACCTAGGATTGATGTGACCTGTGTTTCAAATTACTGAAATAATTGACGCTTCAGTTTTCTGGACTTATCTAGAGCTTGCTTAAAGCTCTGCTGTTTCTATCTGTGTAAACAGATGTTAGTTCCAGGATTTTTCCTTATCCAGTCTGTTTCTAGCCTCTAAACTCATTTTCCTCTCTAATCCAGTGTCACAGTATAAATATGTCAGTTCATTTTACATTGAATAAATAATCTGAGTAAATGTTATCCCTGTGTTTTTGGTACTATATTGTACTATTAGGTGTATCATTAAAGATATGTATTATCCTTCTGCTGCCTGATGTTTGCATTTTTTTTCCCTTCATCTTCATATTTTATTGTCATGTGGGCAGTGATATTATGTATCTGACCTTATTCTACCATCTTGATATGTATTCAGCTATATTTTATTTTTCAAATAATCCTACAGCTGAGCCTGAGTAATGGTACAGAGTCTAGTTCTCATACTCTTCTCTCCCTTTATTTTGTCAAAATGAGCTTCTGTTTTTCATTTATGGATTATTTTTTTATGCTGCATATGTTGTGGTTCACAGTGGGGCTCCAATGGGTTACGAGTCTGGTTTAAGACATGAAATTATATTGGGGCTTAATGGATTGCATTAAATTATTATTGCTATCCAGATAATACAGCAATTTTTCCTGCAGTGTCACTTGATACTTGCTCAGCTTGTTTAGTATTGTCTATTCTCTCATAGATATTCAGAATTAGATGGCATAAGTTAACCCATAATTTAATTTAAACACTAAACCAAAATGCTCTGGGGTTTCCTTCAGATTGTATACCTCACTGAGAAAGGAATAGTAAGTGGAACAGCCAAGCCAATAGGTCTGTCACTGCTGAGAGCTTTTGAATGAGGCCAACAAAAGTGAACATGGCAGCCAGACATTCAGTACCTGCCAGAATTGGATCCAAAATACATCAAATGTGGTTTCCAGAATTGGACATCGAATTCTGACTTATGTTTTTTTCAAATTCTTTATTAAAAAAAAAAAATCTGTCAGCTTCCTGCCAGAGAGAAATAGAAAAAAGAAGAAATAACTAGTGTTCTTTGTAGCATCTTCTGTTTTGAAATCAAGAAGTTAGAAGGGGAACACGAGGGACATCTAAACCTCTGGATTCATATTATTCATATTGTGAGGTCTCTTTTTCTCCTTTGATAACTGTGTTTAGAAACTTCAGTTTCTAATGTCTGAGCCCGGGGCTTAGATTTTATTTCACATTTTGTTGAGCTTACTTTCAGACTGACCTAAGCATTGGTGTCTTAATAGATCTCATATCCCATGTACAACTTATATGCAGAATGCACTTTCTTTTAGAAGCTTATTTTCAGCACAGTCACATAGTTGGGTCTAAACTGGTGTGATAATTTTCAAGAAATGGTCTGCTGGCTGCCTCACGGGTTGGTGCAGGGAAGCCAGTAGTTCAAGATCTTAATGGGTGATCAGACCATTGATTGCAGCTAGACAGAGTCCAGCATCTGTGTACAGTTTCTGATATCCAAAGTACTAAGCAAACTCTAGGGCTTTATATAACACTGCTTTGAAAACTAAAAACTGATCCATGTGGTTTTTTTTTGGTTTTTTTGTTTGTTTGTTTGTTTGTTTTTTTGGCAGACTAAACATTTTAGAATCAATGATACAAGAAAGCTGACCTATGAAATACCTTGTTAGTTGATCTTACTCTTATGCAGATAGAATTTCCTCCCAGGAAAACAAATATTTGTTTTACACACAAATTTTGTATCAACTGAAGCTTTAAATTTTGCTAAGTAAAGGAATTCCATGCTGCCCTTGGTTAAAGACGCGTCCCTGCACATTTGAACTGTCACTAGATTGGAACATATGGCATAACTATGCAAGTGGTAAAATCTATTCATACTTACGTGTCCTATTTGAAAAAAAATAGGACAGTAATATTGGATTTTGAGTTATTTTCACGTGTATGTTGGGAGTTAAACAAGTACTCATTTGTTCTAGTTTTATTAGTATTTTTTCCTGTTAAATTTCTTTAAAATAAGGAAGAGCAGAACGAATTACTGGGACTTCTGTTTCTTTGCTATAAACATAGTTTCACCATGCAAACAAAGAGTTAGCTGAAAACACAGTGGGTTTCAATCATGCACACTCTTTGTAACTTGAACTGTATGTATAACAGTGTTTCAATTTTTTACATTTATGTAAGCATATTTTAGTACAGTTTTATGTTTCTGCATTAATTCTGTTGAATTGCTATGATACTTGGCAAAAATACAACATGCATATTGACTTTTTATTCAGGAATTATTGTTATTATCATAGTTGCTATTTAGAAGAATGTAATTAATCCATAGGTGAATAAATGAGAGGCAAAAAAAATAAGACTCTTCATGAGTCTGTGGGGGTTTTGAAGCACCACTAATATAACAGCCACTAATATTTAGAATACCTTCTACATAATTATACTCTAATCATGTTCTATTATAGGTAGGGTGCTTGCACATTTCTTTTTGCTTTCCCATTGTTTTGCAGGCTATATAAGCAACATATATATACTACTGCTTTTATCTGAGTTTAGCAACTAGCATATCAAATACCAACAAGTAATTCTTAATCTTAACCTGAGTTGGTACATCCGATTTTTTCTGTATTCCAAGGAAATAAAACTGGATGCAATAACTAACTTTAGAAAAACAGAATGCTAATCAATGTTTAGTCAAGATGTAAAACCACAGGGGTTTGCATTTCTTAAATAGCTTCTGTGATTTCAGTGAGACTTTCTGAAAAGTAAAGAATTGTTTTATCTGAGAATTAGTAACAATGTATTCCTTCTTCCTGTCTCATCTGCTAACTGGAAAACTGTGGGAGTCTTGACTCCAGTGAGCTTCATACCAAATCCACAGGAAGGAAAAACAGAGGAAATCAATTTGCAAAAAAAAATTTTTTTTTGATTGCTATTGATGAAGTACCATTATCTGAGCCTTAGGATGAGCGCCCTATTTATGGTCTAAGGTTAACTGGGAATCACCCAAATGCATAACTGTAAGCTTCAAAGAAAGAAACAGTACCTTTTTGCCTATGCCAGGTGAAGCTGTAATTAATGCAGGGTTTGCAGTCTGTGTATTGCTTCTCAAGGAGTAAAAGGAAGTGCACCCTGACAGGTTTTAAATACTAGGTGAACACCAGAAAATGTGTATGTGGAGATCTTGATTCCTCCAGAGGTAAGCAACCAGAGCAAACAAAGCCCTCCTATTAACCCGACGAAGACTATTTTATTCATTTAATTCAAATATTTATTAATTAGGGCTAGGAAAAATGAATATGCATGTTAAGCAATATATTTCTCAGCTAGTGTGAACTGACACAACTTGAAGTGAACTATGCTACACTGGTGTACCATAGTGTTGATTTAGCATTTTATTTTGCCTTACATTGTATGAAATATCCATTGACAAAACAGATTTGTAAGAAAATAATTTCGGTAATTCATTGCCATATAGAAAGTCACAGTTTCCCTCCATTTCATTCTTCTCTCTAGTTCTTTTCCCAGTTGCTTGAATGTTTTTTCTTAACTATTGCCTCCAGAGCTTGTCTAGTGCCTCAAAAAGCAGTACAGTACCTTCATACTGTTCGTGATCTGTTATTTTTGAGGGAAATGAATGCAGAGGGAAAGTGAGAAGGATTTTGTATTGTCTTCAGGTTAGTAAATCAGTGTTTACAATAGTTGTTTTTAATACAACTTCTGTTTTAAATTCTGTTCCTGAGGGAACGGGAAATCTTTCTCCTATTTGGAACAAGTGGTAAACATCTGCACATCAAATACTTTACCTTTGACAGTCATTCTCTACATTTTGCTGAGAGATTTCTTGCTGAGGTTTTCCCCAGCTTATGACCAGCTTCAATAGTTCTCCCTTTCCATCCTTGTGGTGGGTTGACCCCAGCCAGCAGCTAAGCACCCACACAGCTCCTCTCTCCTCGTTTTGGCTGGGACAGAGTTAGTTTTCCTCCTAGTAGCTCGTATGGTGCTGTGTTTTGGATTCAGGATGAGAACAACGCTGATAACACA
>VXAA01004600.1:705601-725517 GCA_013399115.1 Anseranas semipalmata | reverse complement strand
CAGAGGAGGGCAACAGAGCTGGTAAAAGGGCCGGAGGGCATGTCCTGTGAGGAGAGGCTGAGGACACCTGGGCTGTCTGGTCTGGAGAAGAGGAGGCCGAGAGGCGACCTCGCTGCTCTCTGCAGCTTCCTGAGGAGGGGAAGCGCAGAGGGAGGTGCCGGTCTCTGCCCACTGGGAACCGATGGCAGGACGTGCGGGAACGGCACAGAGCTGCACCAGGGAAGGTTCAGACTGGACATCAGGAAACATTTCTTCACCGTGAGGGTGGTCAAACACTGGGACAGGCTTCCTAGTGAGGTGGTTGATGCCCCATGCCTGTCAGTGTTCAAGAGGCATTTGGACAATGCCCTCAGTAATATGCTTTAACTTTTGGTTAGCTCTGGAATCAGGCAGTTGGAGTAGTTCGACTGAAGGTCCCTTCCAACTGAACTATTCTATTCTATTCTATTCTATTCTATTCTATTCTATTCTAATTTCCTATTCTTGGTAATACCCAGCAACGATTATATCCTACACTGATTTCCAAAACATCTAACAAGGTTTTTGTTGACCCTTTAACATACACCCTGAACTTGACAAAGCAGATTCCCAAACATGGAAAAGTAGACTGATTTAAAAAAAAAAAAAAGGTACTTTTTCAAACAAACAATTGTATTTGCTTAGTGGTTTTCTTAGCTTTGTGATAAAATACTATTGCATGTCTATTCAAAAACATATACCTGTAAGCAGGATGGAAAAAAACTGATTAACTTGCCTTATTTCATCGACTTTGCTCACTCCTATATATACTTCTGATGTACAGACTAAGTTTTACAGTTCAGTGGAACAGTGGAATCAGTTTAGCTTTACGTGAAAAGTACAGCAGAGAAAAAAGAAAAGGTAGAGGATCATGGGTAGTTTATACTAATTTGCCTAAGAGAGAAAATCAATTATTCTTTTTTTTTAAAGTGAGCACCCTGAGGAGCAGATTAGATACCCCACTCTTTTTTTTAATTTTATCATTTCTTGCATGTTAAATGAATCTCTGCCTTTTTGCCTGAAGTGTCCTGACACATTGTAACTTATCAAAATGCAGGTAGAGCAGAAGTCTTTTAAGTATGTAAGCTGATAGTACTGTGCTATACAATTTCTTAATAGCTCTTGGTCTATTTACAAAATAGTTTACAGAGTTTTTGAGTTTAAAACATTCCCTTAACAAATTCTTTTTTTTACAGCCCAGATTCTCATTAACGTTTATCATTCTGTGCGCCATCACTTCTTTTAGCAAGATGATTCTATCATCATTTTTACTTATTTAAAAAGATTTCACAGCCTCCCTCTCTGTTCTGGTTTGTTGCACTTTATTCAGTGTGCTGTCCAATTTGATGCATTGTTTTAGAAGGGTCTTCTTCTGAGACGTGGGTGAATTTCAAAAACCCCAAAATATCTGTTCAGTTGGAAGAAGCACTGTGAATACAAGTCAACTTATCTGTTACTGGAAGGTTTCAAATTAAAAAAAAAAAAATCTAAATGATTACTTGGACTGTAAGTCATGAGAAAGTAATCTTTCCTAAGGTGTATTACTACCTTTACATCTATGCCAGCCAAGGGCTGAAAATACAAAAGCAGAAAATCACTGAGATTCCTCACGAGCTTTCAGGGGACTTTTGGCGGAGAGGAGCGTGGTTGGTTTTTTGCTTGTTTTTTTGATTTTTTCCCCAATATATTACTGGAAAATAACCATTATGTACAGTAAAGTGTATGTCAACAGTAAAATAATATGGGGTTAAGGTGTACAGCTATAGGATTAGAGCAGTGGTCTCCAAACTTTTTGATCACATACACCTATCAGTGAAAATATTTTGAGCACCAAACTTACGTATATTAATTTATAAATTATAAACATGTACTACTGTAGTGATATATTATGTACAGTATAAAATATACTGTAATATAGAAATTAAGAAGGGATGAGATAGATGAAATAAATATTTTAAAATAAAAATTGTATTAACTTACATTACAGAAATCCTTTTTCCTCTCACTAAAAAAATATTGAGACTAATAATATTAGTTACAGCAATGTGATTGAATATACTTCATTATTTTTGAAAATCTTGGTTTAACACTTTGTGATACAGCGATTTGAAGGTCTGGTTCTAAGTTCTATGTATTTTGATACTTGGTTTTAATGGCCATCATCGCTGAAAAAGATTCCTCACAAAGATGTGTAGATGCACATGGAAGAAGTGCATCATTTGCTGTGCTTACTAAATCATGATTCTCATTTTTTTCAATCCCATACATCAGTTTTCAATCCCATCCATTTTTTTTTTTTTAAGTGTACAGATATCAAAGTTTTTTTTATAGGTGACATATCATTTTCAGCAACTACATCATATAATGATGAAAACGTTTCCAAATGTCCATTTTAAAAATGCTGTCAGCATAGCATTAATTTCTTTGGAAAAGCAGTTACTTTCTCACTCATTGTTAAGATACCACCTTTACCTTCAAGGGACACATTAAGTCTGTTTATTTTTTTGAAAATATCTGCTACTTAGCATACTACTGACAGCCACTTGTCATCACAGAAGAGGTCAGCAAACTTGGAACAGTTGTCTTTTTGTAAAAGAAAAATGTGTAACATCTTTAATTTTGACAACATTTTTAAGCATTTTGCTATGAGATCCAGCAAACCACTGTGTGGTACAAAAGATTTTCATGGTCACTCCCCATCTCATTACAAAGTATTGTAAAGATTCTACCATTTAAGGGCTTTGTTTTTATAAAATTAACCACATCAATGACATCCAGTAGAACTTCATGCACTCCTGATTCCCATTTCTTTGCTGCAGCAGCTTGCCTGTGAATGATGCAGTGAATGCATTTCATGTGCAGAGCTCGCTCTGTAACCTTACCCCAGAATCCTTTTTTTCATTCTAGTCAAAGCAGCTGCTCCATCAGTGGTTACAGTTACAGAGAGTTTCCATAAAACGTTGTTTTTATTAAAGAAGTCATTTAGCATTGAGAATATATCTTCTCCAGTACATCTTTTCCTTTAGTGGCTCACGCAGCACTAGTTCTTCATGTACTTCAGTATTGAAACAGAATCTAGCAAATACCATAAGCTGAGATGTGTTAGAAACATCTGTACTTTCAGCCAGCTATACAGTAAACCTCCCACACTGCATAATTAGTTCTAATACTTGTTTCTTCAATCTTTCAGCAAGGTTTTCTGTGCATCTTCCAACAGTATTTGCTGACAAAGGAATGCATTCTAGTTTGTTGCCATATTATTTTCTGTTTATAATTCCAGGTTTACTGTGGCAGGAAGAACAAGCATTTCCCAATGTTATGTGGATTTTTGTCTTTTGCTGTTAAATGAGAAACCTCAAAAGAGGCTTTTAGGCATTTATTATTAAGCTTAGTTTTGTTCTTATTTCTCTAGATTAAATAAATAAATAAATAAATAAAAGCTCTAATTTTTTTCCCTGCACCCTAGTGGATCTCTTTGTGAACATCCAGGTGTGCAAACCCCTTTTTGGAGACCACTGTCCTATAGTATAGGTGTATTTTATTTTAATTATCCTTTTTCCTAGTGCAAGTTCCAAATTGGAAAGTATATTGGATCCTGTGGTGACAAAAAGGGTGAAGTGTTTTCTGTATTGTCAAGTCCAAATGTTCAAAAGGCACACATCAAGTGCCAGAATAGCAGGAGATTTAAAAATAACAGCAAAGAGCCCACCAATATTTTTTTCTTTTGTCTCTGCTTTTAAGCTTTAAGACTGACCTCGAGTCATGTATTTCCAAGCTTTCGTCTGAGGACTATGAGGATTAGAAACATAATATAAAAAAATAAGGGAGCGGAAGTGTTCATAAAAGAGCTGTCTCTGGGAGCTGAGGCTTTTAAGAACATCTACAGATACCACAAGACTCATGGTAAAATCCTGGTAGTTGACAAGACTACATTTTATAAATTTACATGTGAGAGCACTAAGAGTCTTTTCCTCACATGAGATCTGAAAAGATCCCTAACGTATCATGTCTAATGTAGTTATTTTTGTTCTGAACTTGCCATGAGTTGTGGTTTTGGCAGACCCTGTACCTGTGCAGAATCCCACCAGTGGTTTCACACTGAAAGAGTAGATGTGAGCATGGCACTCTGCCTGAAACATCCAGCTGCCTTCTGCACTGATAGCCTGTAGACAGCCCGCAGGCAGCATGCATATGGTTTGTCTGGGAGTGCCTCATGGTATATTAAGCTGCCTTGTGGCACAGAGGTCTGTAAGGGTGCACGGGACACCACATGCTCCTGTAAAGCGCTCTCCAGCTGTGCCTGAGGTTGCATTTACAGGCACAGTCTCTTAAGGACAGCAGGTCTGGTTTTAAAAGCAGCTTCAGAAGGCTGCATGCACTCTATGTGAGTACAGAAAGTTGCTTACAGGAGGTTAGTGCAGAATTTCGAATCTAAAATTAATTCAAAGGTGATTGTAAAAGCACTGTCAGATTAAGGATACCAAATAAAAGGTTCACTGGCAAAGAAGAACTGCAAAAATTGTTCAGTGTGTACACTGAATGTGATATATAGTTCTTCTTGTACTTTACTGGTTATCTAATAGTATTGAAAAAAATTTTATTAACTGTAAATACCTTTATAAGCTTGTATGCATAGTCATAAGATTTGGGTTTGAGTGTTTTAAAATCATTGACATATATCTGCATTTTTTTTTATAGAAAAAAAGGTTGAGCTAGATATTAGCAGTTATCATGTTACTGATGTAATAGTTTTGGAAAGTGCAATGCTTTGCCTGCAGACCAGTGAGATCTAGAGCTATAGAAAAATAAAGATGGAACTTACTGGAGCAAATCCAGCACAGGGCCACCAAGATGATCAAGGGACTGGCTCATCTTTCTCGTGTTCCAGAGAGGCACAAGGCTGAGATTCTTCAGTCTAGAGAAGAGAAGGCTCAGGGAGATCTTCTCAATGTGTATAAATAGCTGATTGGAGGGAAAGAAGATGAGGGAGCCAGACTCTTCTGACTAGTGCCTAGTGACAGGACTTATTAAAACTAAAACATATGAAATCCCATCTGAACAAAAGAAAACCTTTTTTTTTTTTTTTTTTGAACAGGTTGCCCAGAGAGGTTGTGGCATCTCCATCCTTGGAGGTATTCAGAACCCAACTGGATGCTGTCCTGGACAGCCTGCTCCAGCTGACCTTGCTTAATCAAAGGGTTGGACTAGCTGATTTCAGGAGTTCCTTTCCAAGCTCAACCATTCTGTGATTAAATCCTTCTTGTCCTAGTTGAAATTTTAGAAGGCTACCAGGTATTAAAATGTTATGTGACTAAACCTACCTTTCTTCCTTCCTTCCTTTTTCCAGAAAGAGTACTGAGTTCACTAGGAGTAAGAAGTGCAATATTTGCCTTTTGTTATTTTCCTGGCTCCATATCAAATATCATCTGCAGTACAGTTTCTACCAATGGCTGGTAATTCACCGCTATCTGCACTTTAAAATGGTAAGCTTACCACACCTATGCCCTCCTATTACACCAAATCAAGGAGAACCAGTTCTGAAGAATCTTCATCAGAACATGGTAATATAGGGGAAAGAAATAGTTTATTTTAATTGTTTTAATTTGAGGCCTAGAAGACTGCATCATGTGCTAATTTTGTTAGGGGAAAGGTTTCATCAGGAAAAAGAACAAAACATGGGCATGAAAATGTAAAAGTGCCCTCGAGCAGACAATATTGCCATTTTACCTTTTGAAATACTTTGCAAACCTTTTCATCAGTATGAATAAATACATTGCAGTGATGAATTTCTCCTATGCCTATTCATATTAGAAGAAACATTTTGGTGAGAGCAGATGCTCTACTCACATTGAGAAATTGTCCATCAGATGGCATGGTAACAAATAGCTTTCACAAACAATCCAAAATATATGTACAAAGCAAAAACCATCCTACAGCCCACCTGCTCAATAGAAAATTCAGGGAAAAAGCTTTCGTTATTTCTTGCTAGAGATGCCCTCCTAGGAAGATGTTGATGAACTGGGGAATGTCTGGAACAGATTGTTTTATGAGGGAGGAAGATAAAAATATTGGTTGTTTCAGCCCTCCCAGAACTGAAATTATCCCAGCCTGCAGAACAATTGTCTTGCTTAGCAGGCTTTGAAAATGTTTTAAACTATGTCTGTCTGTAGCTACTGATATGGAAACTGTTGAGAACCAGGTTCAAAAATAGGAATTTATTTTTTGCTGTTATCCTGGATCTTTTCAACACTCTGGAAGTTCCCTTACCCTTAGTTGTTAGTTCCCATTTGCAGGGGAACTAAT
The DNA here is from genome assembly GCA_013399115.1 of Anseranas semipalmata. NCBI lineage: Eukaryota > Metazoa > Chordata > Aves > Anseriformes > Anseranatidae > Anseranas > Anseranas semipalmata. Next base: position 719,196 of record VXAA01004600.1, on the reverse strand, counting down.
GAAATCTGGCATAAGTTCTTTCACCTGTATTACGCAGTGTGTTCGCCTAATTAGGTGAAAATGGTGGTTGATTTTATTTTGCTGCTGAGTGGTAATAGAGAGGTAAAAATATATTGGGGTAGTGAAAATGTGGGTGACAAGTGGAAAACAAAATCAGTAAAATTGAGAGAGAGTGGGAAGGGAGAAGCACTAGCGCTGAAAAGGAAAGAATGGAAGGAAAAAAGAAAACTTCTGCATACAGAGTATACAGGCGCAGAAATAGAGGAAAACAGAAGGGGAAACATACTGATTGATGAAAGGGCTGAAAAATAAACGTAGAGATAGAAGAAAAACTCAGGTGAAAGGAAAATCCTCCAGAATTGTAAACTTACCAGAAGGAAGTTATTTTAACACTGAAAAAGTGCATCACAAGGAGCCAAGGGAGTATAAGCTGTAATGGTAGTGGGTCTGATGCACATGCCTCTCATGACCTGAAACAACACTCTCGCCTCCATTGCTTGAAGTCTGCCTCATTGTGTTCAGAATTAAAATAGTCTGGAGGTAAGTCAGAAGAATAGACGTATACTCAAAGATTTATTTAGATATGTCAGCAGAAGAAGACATTATGGCTTGAATAACAACTCTACCCTTCATGTATGGTAAGTAACATATTCAGCTGTTGAAATACAATGCAGAACCATTGCAACATCTGAATGCTGTCACATTGTTGAAATATAGCCAGAGAGCTTCCTAGCAGCTCCTGAGCTGCCTTTTTGCAATTAATCTTTCTGAGGTTGGGAGGTAAAGAGAATAGGGAAAGGCTAAGAGTTTTATTTTAGAACAAAGAGAAACTTTCTCACACTCTAAATAAAAGAGCTTTTTTGGTGTGAGATTGTACTTTAGATTAAAAAATGCATTCATGGGGAACTTTCAAGTGAGTACATCAGAACTTGCCACATGGGTGAACTCATGAGAATCATTTGCAAATATATATCACCTAATATTTAATGCATGCTCTCAGAACTCCCTTGCTCTACCAGTCACTTTATCTCCTCACTATTCCTGTCTTCTTCCCCGCATTTTTACTGCTAGTGCAACCTTCAGGGATTTATCCTGTTCCAAGTTTGAACTGCAAGCATATGCCAAAACAAGTAAGCAAGCAGTATTTTCCAACTCAGCTCTGCTAGCAGCTTTATGAAAGGTTAGTGAAGCTTTCTGCCACACATTGAAAGCACTGAACCTAACCATGTCAACCAGATGTTTCAGAGGGGAAAGCATTTTCAAAATGAGCTGTAATTTGGGGGAGCCTGGAATTGAACTAAAACCAAATGTGAACTGGGCTGCTGATTCAACATGGTATTTTTATTCGATCCCAAATAAAAAAAGTGACTATATTTGTATCATACCTATTGAACCAGAAATTAATAGTGGGGAAAACAGGTTTTACTGGTTAAACTAAAAGTTCAGCGTTCTTATGTTCAGAACACAGTATTTCAGTATTTCTTACTAGAAATACTGAACAGCAACAGCAAAGTCCTACTGGATGAAGACATCAGAAGGAGTAGGCTGATCTGGAATAAGCACCAGTATTTTGATATAGTTTACTAGTCCTTGAGATGGAAGGACTGGGATGTGAATGAGTCATCTGAGAAACAGGCGTTGTTCTTTGAGTTACACTTGCATGGTTTAGCAGATCCCCTTGTTGTGGACTACTTCTCATTTCTTGTTGCTAATGGGGGGGGGGAGGGAACCATACTTGATTGGACTCTGAAGGCATTCACCTAATCTTTCCTTATTTGTACATTTTCTTCCTGTTGCAACTTATTACAAAAGCAGTGATTTGATCATAGGGAAGGATCACCAAGAACTTACGAACTGTGCAAGTTCATCAGTGACAGCTGGTGACATCTCATCATATCAGGGAATCATACTGCTCCTATGAAATGACGTAACCTAAGACTCCATTTTGAGATGCAAACTGACCTTTCTTCAGGGGAAGGGGAATTACAGAATAAAAGGTGATCACATTCAATTCTGATAAACCCACAGTGAGGCAATATAAGTGTCTTTGGACTATAGCTTTATAGCTAAAGTAATGAGAATGTCTTTTTGAGGATGATGCTTTGTTGAAGGCTTGCCCAGAATTCGTCATTCTTAATAGAAGAACACTCAAACCTGACCCTGTTCCGGAAACCTGGCGTTAGATTTATGCTTAATAGTCTATGGAGTCTAAGATTAGAAAACATTAAGAATAATGTATTTCAAATATTTCCTGAATATATGGCCTTTAATAGTATAACTTCAAAGTTTGCATATGGGCAGGTATGTGTTTGACTATATAAGATTATGTGCCATAGTGCATTTTACAGATGAATGAATGACTAGGAAAATACAGAGAAGGTGTACTGTAAAACTTCATGTAGTAAAAAGGAAAAAACAATGAAGCTAGTATTCTAGCATAAGAAAACCGAATAGTAAATTTATGGAAGTTTTTCTTAAAAAACTAAATCAGGAATCAAAAATAAGTTTTTATTCTAAGATGCATTTTTTGTTTTAGTATGTCTACTTTGACCAAATCTCAAAGTAGATCTGAGCCAACTTTTGATTGCAAAACCATCCAAACAATTATTCTTCATTTGATTATTGGTGGCTTCACCAAAACTGATCTTGAGAACATTGAGTACAACTGCACTGGGAGTTGAATTAAACCTATCTATTTGCCTTCTTGTCTAAAATTGAGAGGGTAGCAGTAATACATGGTTTAGCCTTTTTCAGAAGAAACTTAATTGCATGCAAATAAGATCTGTGGGGAACTGTGGGGCTTTAGAAGAGGATATGCCATGATCTCATTGAAATAGCTGTGTTGTACTGAGGTTCATGTTATAGAAAGCTCGTGTTAGATTTGTTAATGCTCTGGTTCTGAATGAAGCACACTTCCATCTCTCACACTGGTTCTCAGGATATATGGAACAATACAAGCAGGACCAAAGAACACTTGAATCCCCAAAGCTAATGAAATTCTTGAAAGGATAAGTATTTGAAAGAATGATCTGCAGTTGCCATCTGCTAATCTGGTTTCCTGTGTAACAAAAGTTTTGAAATTTTATTCAGGATTTCCTATGGTGGAAGTTATCGTTGCTTTATTCTTACATTATCTATATGTATCAAGTATAAGTTTATTTTATGTTTGTTTTGAATTTCACTGGAGCTTTTGATTTGATCTGTTTTCTGATTTCTGTTTTGATTTATTGGATCATTTTGTAGCTCTGACAGTCAAATATGTAGACTTCTACCTGCTCATAGTATCAGAATTCAGTTATCCAAATTTTATATATATATATATGTGTGTGTGTGTGTGTGTGTGTGTGTATGTGTTTTAAATATCAGAACTAGCAGATTATAAAATTCTTTGATTAAATTTAATATGGTACTCAAACTAACAATCATTTTGTGAAATTTATCTAGTATCAGTGGATCCATTTACAAAGATATTACAGTCCTGGTAGCAGGAGAATTTTCTTTACACCTCCCATTGATAGCAACAGCAGACTAAACATTGCCAACCAGGGAAACACAAGATATATGCATGGTACAAGGTTCATATTTCATCAGTCTATGTTATTGCAACACATGAATGCTGAAAATGCAATGTTCTCCTCTCCACAGAGGAGAACTCTCTTTGCTACATTGTCTGTCTTAGGACTTAGTTCCATACCAAGTATATAATAGCAGAGAAGTCCAAATCTAGTGTCAACTAAGGTAGGTAGGGATCTTTTTGTTGATAATTATGAGTTTTATATGAGACCAATAGAAAGCTCTATTGGATATGCTTTATGGAGGGAACAAAATTTTAAGTGGAGGACTTCAGGGCAGAGAGTGGTTGAGATGGAAAGGATCCTAAAGGATATCTCAGTTCAGATATTTGTGTTGTCCTGTGTAAAAATGAAAATGAGCAGAAAAAAAAATCTCAGAAGAAAATTTATTTTTTTTCCTGATGAGAAAACTCAGATTATTGCAAATATATTTCTTTATTGCAAAGATACTGCAAATATATAGCGGTTCAGGCCACAGAATAGCAAATGAAATAAAAACATGAGTGAACTGTACATACGGCATTCTGCAGGACCAATTATGTCTCCAGTATAGATTAAATCAATTTTATGCACAATTTATTAGTGTTGTCATGGATGGCCTGCTCTATGTCAGAGCCAAGGTGAATTGAGTTGTCTACCTAAAGCGGTACCTACTAGTCCTTTACAGTAGAAATTAATTACTGTAGCAAAAATGGATATGTTGGGCAGAAAAGGAGGGAAAAAAAAAAAAAAACACCTTGAGAAAGGTTTTTGTACTTTGCAAACTGCTGATTAGCTGACTGCAGATAAGCAGATCACTAGTTACTTCCAAATGGTGATGGTTTCCTGCAGCCCCAGGTTTCAAACATGATTGGTCTATCAAGCCTGTTTTCTAGCAGGACTAACTGCTGTCTTCAGGAGAAAAAAAAAAAAAAGTTTCATTGCTTTAAATTATTTGTAATTAATTTCTACAACAGAATAAAATTTTAATCATACATATAGCAGAGTTCAAAAATGTTATATAACTGAAGCGCAAACCTTCAAGCTGCCTTGAAGCACAAATGAATACAATTAGTTATATAGCATTATAATTTAACCAGAAAGGAACCAATTCTCTAAAGACTAAATACAGAACTGGTTTTGAATCTGGTTTATGTCACAGGTAAAATTAATTTTGTTGGCATCACTCCACTCCCTAATGCATATTTATCAATAGCACAGCCACTATGCAGGCCCAGAATTAGACAAGACTGGCAGCCTCACCAATCTAGAGGGGCCCGGTAGTGACAAAGCGTAGCTATCATAGTATGTCAGCACTGAAATAAGGTTAACACTGACCTTAGGGTAAATTTAAAAATAATAGCTATGCTGGTATCCATGTGGTGTAAAAATTGTATTAAACTTCCTCTTATCTTTTTAAAGTGCTAACAACTATGGAAAAGTAATAGAAGATGCATACAAAACCATAAAAGATTCCCTTTGATTTCAGAGTCTTAATATTCTCCTTAGTGGGCCAGCACTGCAACAGTTCACCCACCCAAAACTAATTTTGTATCATAGGGAGTGTACATAAAAAACTTTGGTTTCCTTGATTGTCCAACCGCCCTTTTCTGAGCACTCAAATCTAGCAAGAAAGGGTTTATTCAAGATAAACAAAGAAAACTCCTGACCTAAAATATAAACTGGAATCTGACTCTTTCTTTATTCTCAATTCATTCCTTAGGAAGGCAAATGAATTGGCGGTGGTTTTTGTTTGTTTGTTTGTTTGTTTTTATCTCTGCTGCCCTAGTTTACTTATTGTATTTTATGGCTAGAAGCTATTGAGGCAGTCACCAGGACCAGGTGTCCATTTGCCAGTATCCTAGGGCCCCCTGCATCAAGCTTCAGGCTAGAGCACAATACGGAAGCAAAATTTGTTGATTTGCTGAATTGTTTTCTTCTGTCCTTAGACAAGAGAGTCGATCGCATCTGTAGTTCTCTGGATAGACCTCTCAGACGTTTTTAATGCTATTGATGGTTAACACACCGCTCTTTGCTCAGCCGGGCTGCCTTCCAAATCCAAATGTGGTTAGCTGTATTGCACTATGGATTGTGGTCCTGACCATGCTGGCTGTCAGTACAGATAATATCAGTGCAGAAATCCTGTCCAGGGTGGTTAAATGCTTGGATGTTATTCACATCTGGACCCACGTGAGAAGGGCCTGGCTCCTGACACTGGAGCTCTCCCCCAGGCCCCCTGCCAGAGCACAGCATGGCTGGGGGTGGTCTGTCAAGGTCTGGAGGGCCGTGGGGCCCATTGGGGCAGCATGGCGGCCTCCATCCCCAACCAGCCCCGTCCCTCAGCCCTCAGCGACGCGAGCTGGGACAGGAACAGGACAGTGACTGGAGGCAGCCACTGCCTGGCCATCCCCAGGCTGCTGCAGGCCCAGGCCTGGCCAGGAAGGCAGCCTCAGGTTGGGATGGAGATGGGGTGGTGCCCAACCCAGTGGAGCCCCGGGCCAGGCAGAGGGCAATGGCCAGGCTGAAAGGCAGCCCCAGGGCAAGGGGGACAAGTCCCTCCTTCTCACAGCACTTCCCGCAGGAGTCTCCCCCACCGCTGGGTGCTGAGCCAAGGCCAAGCTGGCCTTACCCAGGCCTCTGGGAAACACTGGGAAAGTGGGCTAGGTCCAGGTTCTGGCAAGTATTTTCATCGTTTACTTCCAATCCATGTACCTGCTTACTTCTGATTTAGAAGCATGTTTATTGATTTGGGACTTGGTGTCTGAATAGCGTTTAGAATCTGGGTCTTAGTTCTGGCAAGAAATAATGTCTCCTATTTTTCAAAACTGGTTATAGCCTAAGGAAAAAAATTTGTCTTTCAGCCCTCCTGGAGTCATGTACTTCTCTGAAGTTTTTTTTTTGGTCCCTGTCACTTGTTTGTTGAATATTCTTCTCTTTTTGGCATGAAGAGGATTTTTATGTAGACATACACATATTTTTTCTTTTATATATGTGCATGTTGGTTTCTTCCCTTTAGAATTTACCTTTGAATGTTAATGCCTTTTTATGAGGGGTGATATGCTTCTGTAGATTGGCTGGCTGTTGGAAAGATGACTTCCTTTCAGTATAGTCAAGCAATATCTTTCCTATTGGGAACAACTACTTCTACTTCATAGAAAGTATTGGGCTTTTTTACAGTAAATGAAAATGGCAATCATATATTGCTGGTCTTCAAAGACAGTCTCAAGGAATTGTGGAAGAAATTAACTTTTTTAATTATCATCTGCTGCCTTCATATTGTCTTCATGAGTCCGGGTTTGGTTTTTAATATAATAAGGCATTACTACAGCCAAAGTGAATATCAGTTTTTTAAAAAAAAAAAAAAGGCATTTATGTAAAAATGTCATGAAAAGAAAACTATGGTAAACAGTAGATAAGCAATATCATTTTCTATCCTAACTTCTAGGTGAGTAAATTGGCAATAACAGCTACAGTCCCACCTACACTAATCACAGAATAATGGCATTAAATTAAACTTAAAATCCTGTTTTCCTGCCATAACAAAGTCTGCATTAAGATGTTTTCACCTTTCAGTCCTTTTTTTTCCTGTTCAAAAGTTAACTCTCAGTCAAGGAGAGGAATGAAGGCAGAAAGGACCCCTATATACCTTCTGCTTCTGCATCCCTGCACTTGTATGTAACCTTCCAAGACCCCAGCTGTTGTCTCATTAACACTTTCAATTTCTGTAACTCATCAAATTTTAATTTGATAGTAGTAGTACTGAGGCATGGTGCCAGCAGAAAGGAAACTGGCTAGTTTCCTCTGAAAACTACCATAATCCAGAAAGAAAGAGCAAAAACCCTTGGACTCCCCATTTCAAAGTACAACTAAAACAAGAAAGTCCAGGAAGACCCAGAGTTATCCAGCTAAACAGCTTCGATCCAACCAGGAAAAACAAACAAAAAAGTCCAGAAATCAGTCTCTGTTACCAAATAAAGTTCCCAATACATAGAAAGGTTTAGAGACGGGAGAAGACTAAAAACTCAGAATAAACTTCTTGCAGGTCCATTACAACAACCAATTTTTATGTTCACAATTCTTTTTTTGTTTCCTCCAGTTTTTGCAAGACAGAAATATCTAGGTGAAAATGAGGCCCCTGTGCCTTTCCACTATTTTAAAGGCAAGGTGTTTTTGTTTTGTTTTTTTTCAGATGTTGTTCATCATTTCTTAATTGAAGCAAATATAGACAGTGTTGAATTTTACCCAGGAAAATTTTTTACTGACTAAAGATCTCAAGATAAAAAGCAATCTAAGAGTAGCACTCTAGTAATAAAATAATTCTCTTGTTTCATTATAGTGAGCCTAGGAAAAATAATATATAAATGGACCTAATTTAAATCATAATCGTATGTAAAAAATACAGGCATATAAGCTACTCCTTTAACAATTTGCTACCTCTATGTCACATCATAGTAACTGAAAAGGGAGAGAAACGGTCAGTAAAATTATTCTGTAGTTACTAAGTTCTCTTTAATTTGGAAGATGAAATACATGTCCATGGCAACTGGCTTGGTGATGCTTGGGAAAAAGGAAAGAAGCCAAAGCACTAGAAATACCTTGAGATTATGCTTTGTGCTGGAACAACACAACCTGATGCGTTCCCCACCTACAGCATTTACTATGGATCCCTTCTTTATACACCTAATGTATGATTTGAGTTTTTTTTGACCCCTTTATTATATATCTTGCACATGACTATGTATTTCCCTTGTGCCAGGGCACGAGACACACCTCAGTGTTTGTAAAGAGAAGGCAATAGGACTGAATACGGTGCTTAACTTTACACCTGGGCTCAGCTCCTTCTCTGAAATGGCAGATAATTTTTACTTTAATATGTGTTTTGTTCTAATAGTTTGATTTTATAACATCTTTAACATTTCCGTTCCAAGTGCTGTATTTGTAGAGTTTGCTGAATATATTTCGTAAAGCTTTAACTTCTATATTTGTGAATTGTACGAAAACAGCTCAGTCTAGGCTCTTGTGAACTAAGTAGTACCTCCTTTACTGATGAAAATTGACACAGCTACAAGAACCTGTTGAAACTTTATGAAATTTTTCAGCTTTGGACTCTGTTTTAAACATACTGGTTTAGTTTTGTGAATTCAGCAAAAAATAAATGAGCTTTGCACAGTCACAGACAGAATATTAATGTTCCAGGTCTGTTCCTTGAGCATTTGAGAGCAAGAGGAAGTCTAAACATGCCAATCTTTGCTTGCATGGCTGTGCTTTTCATGCTTTTCTTTCACAGTGATATATTGCAAGTTACAGTTAGGAGGCCAGCTTGGATTTTTAATCTAAAGTGAACCCAGATAGAGCAGAAGAAATTTAGGATACTTGTATAGACAGTGCTCTTAAACTTTGGACAAGTGTTTGCTCTTCCTCAAATCAAACCAGTCTTTGACAATGGAAGATAAGAGTAAAAGCATAAATTAAGATATACCACTTCTTCTTCTTTTTTTTTTTTTTTTTTCCCCTAAAATGTCTGGTGTTCTTAACGAAGTCTTGCCCTTCTGAAAAGTGGGACCTCTGTAATTAATAGATTATTTTGCTGTATGTGTATATCCACCTATGTGCATGCACACGTGTGTATGTATATATATGCATATGTATATGTATATGGCCACAAAGTGACATCAGTGCAGTGCTTTAAGGAACATTAGAAAAGGATTTGAGTTTGCATTTTTTTATTTTATTTTTACACAGAGAGTAAGACAGTTTCTTTCAATAAAAATGATTATTATTATGACAAATCAAAATGGTAAAAAATGTCAGAGGTTACTGTTAGATTTAAATTGTTTTTTTCAGCTCTGACCTTAATTTTCTGTCACGTCTTTCTTTCTTCATTTAACTGTCATGAATAGTATTTTTTCTATTTTTAAGAAGCATGCAGAGTTTAAACACAGTTCCCTTTCTCTGCTTCTTTATCACAGTACAGAACCTACAGTGGTGGCTAGTCTTCTGTGTCAGTCTCTTTTTTCCTGTTTTTATGACAAAATTATCATTCCCTTTCTTGGCTTGTCTTGGAATCCAGAGTAATGTCACTTGGGCCTCAGGGGCTGTTGAGCAGCAGCAGCAGGTATCAGCTGAGGAAGTCAAGGTAGCATTAGCAGTCGTGCCTGGCTTTGTAATAGTAGCTTCCTCCTCCAGGATTTGTCAATTTTGATTTTGCAGTTCAGTCAGCAATGGCATGTGCTGTTTGCCTCCTGTCTGTTCAGCAAAATAAAGGGAATCATTTTGTCTTCCAGGTGACAAGACTGAAAAGGAAACCTCTGCAGCTGCTTTCATGATTTGATGTGCAAGCTGCATTTTTTTTCCCCTGCAACTGCAATGATCTTTTGTGTTTATGGCTATTTGGATTCTCTGGATAATTTAATAATTGGCAACTCCTACTCTAACTTGCTTCTTATTTTCAAAGCTGGCATCCTCACTGAACTTTTCTGCTTTCTCTTCACTAGCTGTGAAAGAAAGAGAAGTGGGGAGAAGAGGGGAAGGACAAATCTCATTTCTGACTGCAGGGGAAAGTCAGTGAAGAAGAGTGAGTTGGAGGATACAGATCATCTTCCGGAGAGCTCTGTTCCCACTAGAGAATACTGCTACCAAAGAAGGGAGGAGAAGGATGAAAAAAAAAAAAAAACACTGCAGTAAACTCCTAAGGTAGTGCAGTGCCAGGATGTGAAGAAAGTGGTTGCTTTCTGAACAAGAGCTGGGAGAAGAAATAGAGTCTTGTACTAAAATCTCTGCTGCCAGGCTATGAATCTTAGAAGTGCTCAAGTATTTTTGCCTATTTGCTGCATGAAATGACACACCAGCACAGTTTTGCTGTTAGTCACTGGCCCTATTTTGGAAAGCTTGCAACAAATGATCTTAGTTACTCAGCTATGGGATTTCAGTCAGAGCTTGTTTTGAATTCTTCCTGTGCATACAGACTGCAAATGTGTGCCAAATACTTTTGGCTGATTGGAAGGTATTTCAAAGATGTGAAGAGTTTGCATGACCTATAAGGGGTTGGGGGGTGGCGGTGGTTTCTTTTTTCTTTTTTTTTCAGTACCCACAACACTAATTAGCCACAAAACACTTGCCCCGTGAGAAAGCAAATTGTAATTTTAGTTCTGGGAATGTTTTCACATTTGCCAGCTCACACATTGTGCAGTGACTCATCAAAATGGGTTGTGTTAGTCATTTGCTGCTTCAGCTAACAGATATGAGAAAACATGGATTATTTTAACAATGGTTAAATGAACATGTATGAGCTTTTCTGTAAAAAAAAAAAAAAAAAAAGTTTTTAAAGGATGTTTTTATTTTCCTTTTGGAAAGACAGAATAAGACATATTCCCTATGTCCCTGGAGGTGTTCAAGGCCAGGCTGGATGGGGCCCTGGCCAACCTGATCTAGTGGGTGGCATCCCTGCCTATGGCAGGAGGTTGGAACAAGATGATCTTTAAGGTCCCTTCTAACCCAAGCCATTCTATGACTCTATGATTCTTATTCTATTGTATCAATAAGATAAAATATCTATGGCAATATAGAGATCTCTGTCAATTTTTTTTTAACTTATCCCAAATAATCACTTTCTCAAAAATTTATTCTATATTTGCAATGTAGTCTATTCATTCTTATGCCTTTTTTTGTTGTTGTTAAAACTTCTTGTCATTTATTGTTCAAATGTGATTTGTTATAGGGGGATACTGCAATTGCAGCTTGGTAGAATATTGCCAAAAATATCAGTACAAAGTTTGGGTATTGTCTCTCTCTTCACATTATTAGCAGAGTTATCCGTAAATTCATAATTATCTGCAGAATACATTTTCTGTTTTGTGTACACTTTCAAATTTGAAAAAAAGAAAATTATTTATCAGATTAAATTTCATGAAGGAAAAACTTCAGTCCTGAGTAAAGGCCATAGCTGAGTTCCAGGGTAACCTGGACAACATTGTGCTATTAGGGAAGTTGAAAGGAATTTGAATCAACCCAGTGCCTGTATGGATTTGTTACTGTTGAGAAAAGGTTATATTTTGTTTTTCCCAAGGCAAGTTAATTTCAATAGACCACCTGCATTTTGCTGTGAGAGATGTTTGGGAGATGTAAGGTAATATAATAAAATTCTAATCTAAAATTCGTGTGTAAAATCAGATAATTTTGAAATAAATAAATGTGTTTCATTTTATAATGACTGAAAACATAGTTTGGTCTTTTAAGTAGGAATGATACTTGATAAACTAATCCATCTCCAGAACAACTCTGAATTATTCTGTAGTAGAATTAAGACTTCAGTGTTTGAAAATAACTAAATCCTGCCTGGCTTTAATACAGAAATCAGTATGGGAGATACTTGACAGGTACCAACATAGATATGTGTGTGCGCGTCTGTCTGGAAAGCATCATGTATATAAATACCTGCAGTGTGGGGGACACAGGGATATGGCCAGCCTCTTTTCAATGGTCTGTGGGGACAAGACAAGGGGCAATGGCCACAAAATGGAGCACAGGAAGTGCCACACCAACATGTGAAGGAACTTCTTCACGGTGAGGGTGACGGAGCACTGGAACAGGCTGCCCAGGGAGGTTGTGGAGTCTCCTTCTCTGGAGATATTCAGGCCCCGTCTAGACGCCTACCTGTGCAGCCTGCTCTAGGGAACCTGCTGTGGCAGAGGGGTTGGACCCGATGATCTCTGGAGGTCCCTTCCAACCCCTACAATTCTGTGAATCTGTGAATCATCATTTTCTGACCAAGGAAGGGCAAGTCTGGTAGGGAGGTGTCCAAGGTGCTGCAAAATAATGAAAGACTATGGTTATGAAGTCCCAGAGACTTCTGTAAAGTTTATTCTTAAGACAATCATGTTGACCTAACAGTGTACATCTAGAAAGCAAAATCTATACTGTTACAGCACACCCTATAAAAATGTAAATGCAGCTTGAAGCATACTTTATTCATGACTTTTTCAAACTATTGAGACCTTAAAGGAACAAAGCTAAAAAGTTCCTGTTTAAAAAGTTAAAAGATAAAATATGTATTTAAAATAATAAATTATACATAAATGTGATTTATAATTTATTGGCTATAAAAGTTTTATCACAGAAACAAGGAGAATGGGATATATGTAAATACATAAAAGCAAAGTAAACACTTTCATAAGCTGGGTGAGGAGAAGAGAGTTAACGTGGATTTTTCAATGTAGCTGTAATCTAAGAGACACTCTTATAAGAGTGTCTTATATGAATGATAAAGTTCAGGGTATTTTTTCCATTAGAAACATATCTTTTCTGCTTTGATAGTAAACTATCATGTTTTCTCACATGCAGTGATGGTGTTCATCCAATTCAGTAATGTTCTGTAGGGCAGAGCAAAGTGTGCATTAGCTAGAATAGCCGATTCCCATATTTATTGTAGGCAAGATAGGCAAGAACTCCCAATTTCACCCTGTGATTTTTATTATGTATCAACCTGAGTTACATGTCACAGAATTGACAGAGCTGCATATTTAATAACAAAGGATGTCTGAGAATCAGAGGTCATAAAAGAAGAAACACTTCAGGATTTCTAAACCAACCATGCTAACCTGTGAGCAGGGCTAACGTACAGTTCTAACATCACTGAGCAGTCTGTCTCATCCTCCACTTTAATACAGTGAAAATACAGGCTAGATCTAGATCTATTTAAATATATGTACATATGTATAATTAGGAATGTAATGGACTGTGTTTGTTCTGATTCATTCAAGATTTGTTGTTAACTGTAAGAAATTGATTACAGTCATGACTCTACTGCACATCGATTTGGCAGTGGCTACAGAAAACACACTTAGCAAGCTTGTTAATAATGCTATTAACATTATTCCAAAAACATATTCTGATTGCTCTACTTTATAGATCCTTCCTAAGCTATGCAACTGCCAAGACCACACAGAAGGAAGGCAATGAATAAGAGTTTCCACTTAGAAATTTTACTGTGGAGCTCATGCCTGTTCAAGACTCAAGCAGAGACTACCAGCTTTTTTGGTCCCCACC